>CAUYQG010245517.1:0-39970 GCA_963574415.1 Tarsius wallacei
TCAGCCTTCCGAGTAGCCGGAATTACAGGCGCGCACTACCACGCCCGGCTGATTTTTTTTATTTATTGTAGAGAAGAGGTCTCGCCAAGTTGCCCAGGCGGGTCTCGAACCCGCGGGCTCAGGCAATCCACTCACCTCAGCCTCCCAAAGGCGCGGGATTACAGGCTGAGCCACTGAGCCCGGCTCATTTTAGAGATTAATGATTTTAAAAGAGCTCCTCCCAAGAGAAGATAAGGAGATAAAGCCTGGGAAAATGGTATGCGTTTTTGCTTTTCAGCGTGAATGAACTTGGTACTCCCCAGAGCTCTTCTTTTTTCTTGGTCTAAGTCCTTCACCAAAAACTGCCACTGCACTCTAGGACTCTGAGCCACTCTCTCCTATTGATTGTATGTATATAAAACACACAAAATCGGAAATCTTAGAAAATCAAAGGTTTAAATGTCTTCAGTAGCCAGGTGCTAATAGTTGTTTTCTGGTAACAGATGATACTCCATGTTGCCATGGAGTTTCAATGATTACAGAGCAAATGGTGTCTGAAGGTGCTAGTTGAGGCTATGGCTATCTTTTCAATAAATAAAATTAACTCAAGGCACACAGAGAATTTGTGCCCCTTAAAAGTGAACTAAAGGCAAATTGTAGATTCCTAGGTATAGTACAATACTGTTTTTTGTTGATTTATCGATAAAATATAGAGGACAAAAATAATATCGTAGGTGTATGTGTATATGATGTATGTCTAAACAGAGAAATTAAGTCTAGATGGAGACTCATCAAAATTTAAATGTGGCTTTACCCCCTAGGAAGATGAATGGTAGAGATGGAACAAATGTAAAAGAGGAAGAGATTCCTACTTTAAACTGTTGCTTTATAAGCAGCTAACAAGCAGCATATATTACTTCTACAATAAGAAGGAAAGAGTGGGGAGGAGGGAGGGAAGGAGGGAGGGAGACAGGGAGGAGAAAGAAATTACTTAACTTGTTTTTTCTCCCTTTTGCTTCTTCTCTAAGGTCTCCTTTGGCTCTAAAAGTTTACATTTATATGTAAAAAAAAAAACACACACACACACACACAAACTATAAAAACACAAATGGCTATCAAAGGTACATTCAGAAAGGTACTTTTACAGTATGTTCATTGCTGGCACAGGTTGATACCAATTAAGACTGCTGTTTAAACTGACCCTAGAGCAAAAATTGTCTTCCAAATTATTTCTTTAAATATGAAAGTATGCTCAATGTAGTTTTGCTCTAAGCATTTTTGAGTTTGATTTGGTATGTGGCAATCTCTAAAAGATATTGAGGAACATACTAAACAAGTCAGAATTAATCTGCATGGAATGCTCCTACCCTTTCCATGCATCTCAACCAGGTGAAATTCAGCTCAACATTGTTGATTTAAATTCCTAGTTATAGGGTTCAAAAATCATGAATTTTTATTCTGACTCTGCTACTTAGCTGTGTTAACGCAGGTAAACTAATAAACTTCTCTAAGCCTCAATTTCCTAATCCATAAAGTGAAAAGAATTAAAGCCAGTGCAGTTAGGCAAGAAAAATAATAAAATAAAAGGAATCTGAATTGGGAAGGAAGAAGTAAAATTATCTCTTTTTGCAGATGGCATGATCTTATTTGTACAATGTCCCAAAGAGGCCACACAAAAAACTGCTAGACACTAATTCAACAAAATTGCAGGATACAAAATCAACACACAAAAATTAGCTGCATTAACAATGGACAACCTGAAAAGGAAATTAAGAAAACAAGTCGGCCGGGCTCGGTGGCTCAGCCTGTAATCCCAGCACTTTGGGAGGCCGAGGCGAGTGGATTACCTGAGCCTGTGGGTTCAAGACCAGCCCAGGCAACTTGGTGAGACCTTGTCTCTACAATAAATCAAAAAAATTACCCGGGTGTAGTAGTGCACGTATGTAGTTCCAGCTACTTGGAAGGCTGAGGTGGATGGATCGCCAGAGCCCAGCAGGTCAACACTGGAATGGATCGCCAGAGCCCAGCAGGTCAATGCTGGGGTGCCATGAGCGTGCCACTGCACTCCAGCCTGGGCGACAGAGTAAGACTCTGACTCAAAAAAAAAAGAAAACAAGTCCATTTATAGTAACAACAAAAGTATAAAACACTTAGCAATAAACCTAATCAAGAAACTGAAAATTTTGTACAGTGAAAACTAGAAAGTAGTACAGAAATAAATTAAAGAAGATACATACATATTCTTTGCTCATGGATTGGAGGGCTTGATATTGTTAAGATGCCACACTACCCAAAGTCATTTGCAGATCTGATAAAATCTCTATAAAAATAACGGTGACCCTTTTTGCAGAAATAGAGAAAAATTTGCTCTAAAATTCATATGGAACTTCAAGGAAGCCTAAAAAGCCAGGCAATGTTGAAAAAGAAAAGCAGAATTAGCGGACACACATTTCCTGCTTTCAAAATATTACAAAGTTACAGTAATCAAAACAGTGTGGTACAGGCATAAGATAGGCCAACAGACCAATAGGATGAATCGTAGCTCAAAAATAAACCCTCGTGTATATGGTCAAATGATCTTTAACAAGGGTGCCAAGACTACTCAATGGAAAAGGGAAGATTATTTTCCAAAAATGATGTCGGGAAAACTGGATATCTGCATGCAAAATAATGAAGTTGGACCCTCCTTATCTTACCACATATAAAAATTAACTCAAATGCATTTAAAACCTTTACTTAAGCCATAAAACTATAAAATTGTTAGAAAAAAATACAGGGGAACATCTATATGGCATTGGACTTGACAGTGATTTATTGGATATGACAACAAAAGCAAAAATAGGCAAAAGGAATTATGTCAAACTTAAAAATTGATGTGTATCGAAGGACACAATCAACATAATGAAAACATAAACTACATAATAGGAGAAAATATTAGCAAGTCATTAACATCCAGAATATAAAAAACTACTATAACTCAAAAACAAAATAATCAAATAACCCTATTAGAAAGTGGGCAAAGGGCCTGAGTAGACGTTTCAACAAATATGATCTATAAATGGTCAACATGTGAAAAGATGTTCAGCATCACTGATTATCAGAGAAATGCAAACCATAACAACAATGAGATATCACTTTACACCTATTAGGATAGCTATTATAAAAAATAAAATAAAATAAAATCAGAAAATAACAAGTGTTGGTGAGGATGTGGAGAAATTGGAACCCTTGTGCACTTTTGGTGGGAATGTGAAATGGTACAACCACTATGGTAAACAGTAAGAAGACTGTCAAAATTTAAAAATAGAGCTATCATATATGATCTATCAATCCCACTTTTAAACATATATATATATCCAAAATAATTGAAAGCAGGATCTCAAAAAGAATTTGCACATCCATGTTCATAACATTAATCACAAGAGCCAAAAGGTGAAAGCAACCCAGTGTTCTATTCGTCAATGAATGAATGAGGTAAACAAAAGTGGCATATACGTACAATGGAATACTATTCAACCTTAGAAAGGGAAACCCTGTCACGTGCTACAACACGGATGAAACTTGAAGATATTGTGCTAAGTGAAATAAAACAAAAAAAGACAAATGCTATATGATTCCACTTATGCCAGGTATCTAAAGTAGTCAGATTCATAGAAACAAAGTAGAATGGTGGCTACCAGAGCCTGGGTGAGAGAAGAGAGGGGTTGTTGTTTAATTGGTAGAGAGTTCAGATTTGCAAGATAAAAAAGTTCTGGAGATGCGTTTTACAATAGTGCGAATATACATAACATTACCGAACTCTACACTTAAAAATGCTTAAGATGGTAAGTCTTATGTCTTTTTTACCACAATTTTAAAAGATGAAGAAAGTTAAATGAAATGCATGTGAAGGATCCTGGAGGGTGCTTGGCACGTACACTAAACTAGCTATTAGCTACTAATGGAGTTGTCAAATGCTGCTCCTCCAAGATGATTCCTTCCCTGCTCTCCTCTCCCTAACTTTTCTCCATAGGCACAATATGTCATTTCCCAGTTTGTACTTATATTCTGTCCTGTTTCACAGATACACTTCAGAGGCAGGAAGTTTTTCAACATTGTATTCCCAGCCGGGTCTTACCCAGTTCCATGCATATAGTAGGTACTCATGTTTTAAAAGTTAAGTTCTTTTTTTTTTTTGAGTTGGAGTCTCACTCTGTCTCCTAGGCTGGAGTGCAGTGGCATGCTCACGACCACCCCAGTGGGCTCCAGTGATCCCTCTGCCTCAGCCTTCCAAGTAGCTGGAACTACAGGTGCGCGCTACCACGTCTGGCTAATTTTTGATTTATTGTAGAGAAGAGGTCTCACCAATTTGCCCGGACCGGTCTCAAACCTGTGGGCTCAGGCAATTCTTCATTTGCCTTGGCCTCCCAAAGTCCTGGGATTACAGGCTGAGCCACCAAGCCCAGCCCTTTTTTTTCTTTTTAATATGAGTATTGCACATCGCTCCTATAAAAAAACTGGATATAGTAAAATAGAAAATGCAAAAAAATTATCTCAAATCCCACCACTTAAAATCAATCATGGTTAATATCTTATTTTTTCAGTAAATATTTTTGAGTTAAACAGAGTGAATATAAAATGCCAACTTGCCTTAGAAAGAAAGTAGGGCATAGATAACCAAATAAGTCTGGGAATTATCTTTCCTGAAAGTATTTCAGGGTAGGTCAAGGAACCTGGTAGCCAAGAACTCGATGGAGAAGTTGTAACAAAAGAGACAGTATAACTATGATGATACAAATATAGTTTTTTACCCACTGTATGGTATGTATATGTCAAAGATGTCTTTACCTAATTAATGAGGGAACCAGAAGGATGCTAAAGCCAGTTCAAAGGAGGATACATGGGATGGATACGGTCAGTAAGAGACAAGATATTAAAACCAAATTGCCAAATTAGATGCAAAACACTAAAGCCATACAATGGTAGCCTGTATGGATATCTGCTCTACTCAACAGGAATTATTTGCATCTGTATTAGACAAAAACCATATGCAACTTAATTAGCTAATATCTAACTTGAAGGAAACTGGGCCCTAGTCAATAGCCAATCGTGGGCTAAAGTTCCTACTGTATGTGTCACATGATCCTTAGGCAAGGCTGCTGGCCAGTTCTCCAGTGCGACATTTAAAGGCACACAGTCATCCATTCTCTTGCCTAATTTCTAAAGTTGTGATAATTTTTCTATCCTGGGAGCCTCAAATCACCAAATAATTATTATGAAAAAGTATTGAACATATATCATGGGCCAGGCTTGTGCTAAATGCTCCCATGCAATAGATCATGGAATTCTTACAACAACCCTGGAAGTAGGTATAGTGCTACTATTACTTGCTTTGACAGATGCTTGGAAGGGTCATTTCTCTGGGGCCATATGGGTGATAAAATTGCAACACCTAGCCTCAGGCTCAGCTCTGTCTACCTAGCCCTAATTCCAGACAAGAGTCTCCATGGTGGTATGCAGGCACATCAGAAGGTAATATGAGGGAAGGCACTGGGATGTAGGGGAAAAAAAGTAGAGCTTTCACTGAAGATGTTCTTTATAATTCCCATTATGTGTATGCTGCATGATGTATACATCAGTACAGTTGTACATATGAAGTTCACGAATGGGTAACTATACATGTACCAGAGTGTTCCTGCTGCTATAACAAAATACCACAAACTGAGTAATTTATACAAAACATAATTTTGTTGCTCACAGTTATGAAGTTCGAGATCAAAGCGCCAGCAGGTTCAGTGTTTGATGAGGGCCCAGTCTCTGTTTCCAAGATGGTGCTTTGAATGCTGGGTCCTCCAGAGAAGATGGAAAACCTATGTTTTCACATGGCAAAATGGTACAAGAGTAATAAGGACCAAGCTAGTTTCCTGCTACCTTTTATAAGGTGCTAATTCCATTCATGAGGGCTCCCCACTTATGGACTGAGCCACTTCTATAGGGAGTGCAGTAGCACAATCATGGCTCACCACAGCCTGTACCTTCTGCCTGGGCTTAGGTGATCCTTCCACCTCAGTTTCCCAGGTAGCTGGGACTACAGGTGTGCACCACCACATCCAGCTAACTTTTTTATTTCTTGTAGAGACAAGTTATCATTATGTTGCCAAAGCCGGTCTTGAACTGGACTGAAATGATCCTCCCACCTCAGCCTCACAAAGTGCTGTGATTACAGGCGTGAGCCACTGCACCTCTTAATGCTGTTGCATTTGGGATTAAGTTTGGAGGGGACACAGATATTCAAACCAGAGGACAACAATACATGGAATAGCATACTTGTAACAATCAAAAAATCTTGGCGCTTTCTGCAATAAAGCCTTTCGGCTCATTGGGGCCATGGCTTACTCACATGTTCACATTTGCAACTTGGCGTTTCCGACTCTCTTCCTTAACCATACTTAGCTTGTTTTCTTAAGATATTTAAGACTTGGGGTATACAGTTGGGTGGATTGAGAGCCTCACGCCTCTTCCTTGCACTGTGAGGGGGTGCAGCAGTTTCATTCCTAGAGAGCTCAGGAGAGGCTGGGAGGTGGCATTGTTTTCCTTCTGGGCCCTGGCTGGGAAGTCTTAGGGAAGGCAAATCGGCTTTCTCATTCCTTTGTGTCCCACTCTCTGTGCTTTGTGCCAGTGGAGAGAGGAAAGGTTTGTTGTGAAATGGAGAGTGGTTCACACAATATGATTCCTAAGCAGGAGCTTTCAGAAATCACGTTGGTGGGTGGCTGAAGTGATCTAAAGACGAAAGGAAGAAAACCACCCCGGTCCTGGCCTTAGAAAACCAAAGGGCAATGAAGGCTGGATGCAGAGTGCACGGGAATTAAGGAGAACTGCTTCTGGAACAAAGTACCAGGGTTCTTCCTAAAGCCAAATGGAGGAAATGCTCAGAGCTCCTAAGGCAAGCACCAAACACTCCAAGTATGCTGCAACATCAGTATTATTGGGCTTTTTTTGAAATTACTAGTTACACTTGGTTGAATAAATTGCTCCTCAATGCAATTAAGAATGTATTATAGGTTAACTTCATGGATGAGCTTAGAAAAATACTCATTATCTTGTCTCTCCAGGAGACACTACAGAGCAGTACGAACATACCGAGAGGCTTTGCACTCTTGCCACTGGAGCAGGAAACAAGGAGGAGAAATCAGAATGCCTGGCCCAGCTGGGGGTGTCCCTTCAGCTCCCCACATCATGCCCAGACCTTTCCCCAGCCAGGACACCTCCACTGAGAAGGCCGTGTGTGGAGAAGGTGGGACGTGCTACCTCCTGCCTGGTCCTAAGTGCACCAGACGACATTCATGGACCTCCCCAAAGTGGGTGACTGCACAAGAGGAGAGTCTGACCCCAGGGAAAAAGGAGGAAGGTTCCAGAAAGGGCATGGCTTAGACTCTCAGCCTCCCACTGCAGCTCCCCCTTTTGCTAGAAGAGATAAGCCGATCTTCACCCTTTTGCTAGAAGAAAGACATAAGCTCACCAGAGGATTCTCTCTAGGCCTGCCTCTTCACGATGGTAAGGTGCCTCCAGAAGGGATTGTGGGTGCTGAGCCAGGTTCCACTCTGCAGAGAAGTTTTGCCATTTGATGGACAACCAGCTATGCCAGTTACCATCCTTGGAAGTCCTCACCACTTAGTATAGTCATCAATAGTGGCTTCTGCACCCTCCTAGCAAGGTCTGTAGTGGTAACAGCATAATATTACCAGGGGGACTGTTAGCTCTGCAGACCCTAGGCCAGCCCGAATCCCACTGAAAGAGAATATGCCTTTTAATTAGATTCTTCAGGTGATCTGGACATGTGTCCATTGAGAAGCACTGATCTGAACTATTTGAGAAGTTAAACTTTAGTTTAATAGATCTGAGATCAACTCTGAGCTCCATCATACTTATTGTGAGGCTTCAGGCAAGTTACTTTGCTTCTCTGAGCCTGAGTTTCTATATCTGTAAAGCAGAAATAAAAATAGGTTTCAACACACAAGCTGTTGCAAGGAAGATTTGCGATCCTCTATATGTAAACCATAGCACCTAGCACAAAATAAGTGCTCAGAAAATACTAGTCTTAGAGTAATGTGTCACCCCCCACACCGGAAAGCTAGCATTGCTACATCTGTGTATCAAAGAGTGCCTCAACCTGCCTAGCATATTCTTTTCTCAGCCTATATTCATGAAAGGCTGATTAATAATACTTTACCTATGTGTCAGAGAGGGGTGTAACTTTAATACCTCTCAAAGATCACCAAAGCACCAGGCACAGTGACTCAAGCCTATAATCCCAGCACTTTGGGAGGCCGAGGCAAGAGGATTGCCTGAGCCCAGGGATTTGAGATCAGCCTGGGCAACTTGGTGAGACCTTGTCTCTACAATATATCAAAAAATTAGCCAGACATGGTAGCACACACCTGTAGTTCTGGCTACTCGGAAAGCTGAGGCAGAAGGATCGCTGAAGCCCAGCAGGTCGATGCTGGGGTGACCGTGAACATGCCACTGCACTCCAGACTGGGCGACAGAGTGAGACTTCCCACTCAAAAAAAAAAAAAGATCACCAATGGGATTCACTGACCTCCTGCTAGAAATGAAGAAAACAAAACTCAGTTTTCAGTGAGAAACTCACTGTGATATCCAGTTTCCAAAAGGGCCCCAATTATCCCTACCTCCCAGACTTCACACACCCATGTGGTGCCCTCCCACTTGGACAGGGCTGACATGTAAAACTAATAAGATACTGCAGAAATGATGAAGTGAGACCTCCAAAGGCAAGTCATAAAAGATGTTGCAGCATCTACCTCGCTTGCTTTTAGATCACTCCCTCTGGGGGAAGCCAGCAGCCATGGAATGAGGACACTCAAGCAGCCCTAAGGAGAGGTCCACATGGCAAGACCTAAGCCCAACTCCACAGTCAGCATCACCTTGTCAGCCATGTGAGCAAGTCACCTTGGAAGTGAATACTCCAACCCTGGTGAAGCTTCAAATGACTACAGCCCTGCAACCCCAGGTAACATTTTAACTACAACCTCATGAAAGACCCTATGCCAGAACAACCCGACTAAACTATTCCTGAATTCTGACCTGCAGAAACTATGTGAAATAATAAATATTTATTGTTTTAAGTAGTTCATTTTGAGATACTCATGCAGCAATATATAATATGCCCACTGTGGTAGCCAAATGCATGTATATATGTATATAGTGCCAATAAACTTATCATATCTAAGATCAATAGAAAAAATAAAAAGAAAGGAATAAGATTCTCTTTCACTGGCATTTGATAAAGCATTCCCACAGTTTACAGAGGAGCATAGGGCACAGGGGTCCGAGATAAGACTTGTTAGCAGAGGGGACACATCCTGCCCTTGTCCCCTTAGGCTTCCACAGAAGGAATGGATTAACAACTCCATGAAGGGAAGGACTGAGAATTTTCTTCCAGGAGCTTTTTTATGTCCCTCCACTCTCTCATCCCCGGGGGAGCAGACTTACCTGAATGATTCATTTGGGAGAAGAACTTCAGCATATTTATCTCTGAAGTCCTCTCAGCTCCAGGTAAAGACTGACTCCGCAGCCCCACACATAAGCTTATGGAAGATTTCTGCAGGGAAAGCCTGCAGTAGTCCAGCCCTTCCAAGGAAACAGTTCACAGTCTTATATTGAGTATGGTGTTAGGATCCATGTGTCCATATGCTTAAGCCACATCCTCTATGCAACTTTTATTAGTGGCAAAGTGTCACTTTGATCTCTATCTTTGTGACACTGTGTTGACCTCTCAATTGGTTTCACATTTGAAAGAGAAAGAAGAAACCAACAAGAAACAAGAGATCTACAAAAAAAATTTACCTAAGAATAAACTAAACCAAGGAGATGAAAGATCTCTACAAGGAAAATTACAAAATACTGATGAAAGAAATTGTAGATGACACAACAAATGGAAAAACATTCCATGCTTATGGATTGGAAATATTACTATTGCTAAACTATCATACTGTCCAAAGCAGTCTACAGGTTCAATGCAATCCCTACCAAACTACGAATGTCATTTTTCACAGAATTAGAGAAAAACTATCCTAAAATTCATTTGCAACCAAAAAACAGCGAGAATAGCCAAAGCGATCCTAAGCAAAAAGAACAAAGCTGGAGGCATCACATTACCTGACTTCAAATTATATTACGAGCCTGTGGTAACAAAAACAGTGTGGTACTGGAATAAAAATAGGTAGATCAATGGAACAGAACAGAGACCCCAGAAATAAAGCCACATATTTACAGCTAACTGATCTTTGGCAAAATCAACAAAAACATACACTGGGGAAAGGACATCTTTTTCAATAAATGGTGCTGGGAAAATTGGATTGCCACACACAGAAGAAAACAAGTGGATCCCTATCTCCCACCATTTTTTTTTTTTTAAAGCTTAAGATAGGTTAAATACTTAAATGTAAGACCTGAAAAGACTTAAATGTAAGGCTATAAAAATCCTAGGGGAAAACTCCTCTGGACATTGAGCTAGGCAAAGAATTCATGACTAAGACCTCAAAAGCATAGGCAACAAAAGAAAAAACAGACAAATGGGACCTAATTAAGCTAAAGAAGCTTCTGCACAGCAAAGGAAACAATCAACAGACTGAACAGACAACCTGCAGGATGAAAGAATATATTTGCACACTATGCACCCAATGGAGGATTAATATCCAGAATTTACAAGAAATTCAAACAACTCAACAAAAAACACCCACAAATAATCCCATTGAAAAGTCGGCAAAGGACATGAATAGACATTTTTCAAAAGAAGACACACAAATGGCCAACAGACATACAAAAAAATGCTCAACATCACTAATCATCAAAGAAATGCAAATTGAAACCACAATGAGATATCATCTTACATCAGTCAGAACGGCTATTATTAAAAACATAAAAAAAGACAGATGTTGGTGAAAATGTGAAGAAAAGGGAACCCTTATACACTGTTGGTGGGAATGTAAATTAGTATAACTTCTATGGAAAATAGTATGGAGATTTCTCAAAGAACTAAAACTGGAACTACCATATGATCCAGCAATCTCACTACAGGGTGTCTACCCAAAGGAAAAGAAATCTTTATCAAAAAGATACCTGTAGCAGTATATTTATTACAGCATTATTTACGATAACCAAGATATGAAATAAACCTAAGTATCTATCAGTGGATGACTAGACAAAGAAAATACAGTATACATACACAATGGAATACTATTCAGTCATTTTAAAAAATGCAATCATGTCTTTTGCAGCAACACGGAAAACACCAGAGGCCATTATCTTAAGTGAAACAAGTCAGACACAGAAAGATGAATACGGCATGTTCTCACTCATAAGTGAGAGCTAAACAATGTGTACACAGGACGTAGAGTGAGGAATGATAGAAAACAGAAACTTGGAAGGGTGAGGCGTGGAAGGGGGTGGATGATGAGAGATGACTTAATGGGTACAATGTATGTTGTTTGAGTGATGGATACCCTAATAGCCCTGACTTCACCACTATGCAATCTATGCATGTAACAAAACTACCCTTGCAGCCTGTAAATTTATTTAAAAAAAAAAAAAAGAAAGAAACGTTGGAAACCAGCAGGCCCAGGCCCAGCCCAACTGAAAACAGTGGGAAACAACTTAGGATGCTCTGGAAATGCTGATGGGCCTTGTGCCCTAGGGCCAGACTTTAGCTGGCCCTGGCGCCTTTCCCTGGCTCCTTCCTCCAGGCCTAATGCACTCTTCTGATGTCCCTTCTTCCAGGATTCTTTGGGATGTGTGCAAAATAGTGAAGACAGCACTATCGTCAAAGTCAGATGGTCCTAGTTTAGGGTGTCTATCCATTACTTGTTTGCGACCTTGGAGACGTTATTTTACTCTTTAAGCCTTGATTTTATCTTCTGTGAATTGGGGATGAAATATCTAATGTTTAGAGTTGTTGTGAGGAGCAAATAAGATCATTTGTCTAACATCTAATATGACACTTGGCATTTGGTAGGTGCCCATAAGTCAGAGTTCTCACTCCTGGCTGTACATAAGAATCACAAGGGGTGCTTTTTTTTTCTTTTTTTTGAGTTGGAGTCTCACTCCATCACCTAGGTTGAAGTGTAGTGGCTCACTCATGGCCACCCTGGTGTCCACCTGCTGGGCTCCGGCAATCCTTCTGCCTCAGCCTTCCATGTAGCTGGAACTACAGGCACACACTATCACACCTGGCTAATTTTTTGATTTATTGTAGAGACGAGGTCCAGACTGAGCCACCGAGCCCAGCCTGCTTTAAAAATATATATATCTATGCTCAGGGCCCATGACCCAGGGATATGGCTTGCTACTTTGTAACGACTCCTCACATGAATCAAATCTGCAGCCAGGGCTGTGCACCCACTGCCATAAATGTTTCTCCCACTGTCCCTTGCTTTTTGCTGGTTGGCACTGAACTCTGTTCCTAAACTGACTCCATGCCCAGCATCTGGCTGAGAACGTGCTACCCCAGGTCCAAAGATTTGGTAATATATTCAAGGTATCCCCTGGCACACATTTACTATAACCACCATATATTGCACTCATTCCATGTACTAGGCCTTTTAAACTGTTTTCTCAATTAATACTAATTTATCCCTAAGAGGTACATTGTATCATTGTCTCCATTATACAGAGTAAGAAACTGAGGTTCACAAATGTACATTCATTCTTTCAACATTTATTGCATGTCAGTAAGTGCCAGGGACTGCTCTAGACAATACATCAGTGTGGTACCTCTAGGAATGAGCTTGCCTGAGTCAGGAAGCTGTAAGTAAGAAAGGAGTCTGGACTTCACCTCAGACTGACTCAGCGTGCCCTTTCCCCTGCAGTGACTACCACGTAGCTAGGCTATTCAGGCCAGCAGGGACCAGGCACCAGGAGAAGGGTTTCTTGTCTAATCCTTCATTCAAGCCTCACCCTTCAGGGGGCGCTACTCACACTGTATTCTACCTGAATATACCCCCCAGAGTTGAGCAGGCCAGTGGCCCTGCCATTTCTATGACTGCCATTTTACAGATGGGAAAACGGAATCCTAGGATCACAAAGCCAATAAATGCCTGCCAAGCTTCAGGCTGCTTTGCAAGCTTCCAAAGGACAAGATGTCCATTTTCTGCAGAGGCCGTTGCCTTTTATGCTGTAGGTGTTTGATCCACAATAAACAACAGCTGAGCAGTGCCTGGCAGGGGCGGGGGAGAGGGGAGTGGGGGGGCGGGCGGGGGGAGGCCTCCTGAGGGAACCAGTGACCTAAGGAACCCCGGCGGGTAGGCAAGTCTGGTAGTTGTGGGTTCCAAGCAGATGCCAACCCTAAGCGTGTGGTGATTGTGCATTCTCATGACTATATTTAGCTTGTATTGCGTCACGCGCTCAACCAAACATTAAAACACAGTGCCTGCATCCAAAGAACTAAATATACGAAAAGACAGAGAGAAGGGGAATGGGATGGGAGGAAGAGAGTGAGCCTCTCTTTTCCATGCTGTTTCCAGGTTCTGGTTTGCATTGAGAGCTGATATCAGATGCTAAATCAACACTTACCGCTTTCTGTTTTCTCACCCAATAGCTCCCATGGAAAGGCATGGCCCCCAGAGGTTGATAACAGGATCTCTGGGTACGTCAGCATGAGAATGGCCAGCAGCTTTGGTCAGTTGGGACCCCAGCCTCATTCACATAGTCCAGGACTCTGGTTCTCCAACTAAAACGTGCTTCAGAATGGCGCAGAGAGCTTCCTAAAGCATGGATTGCTGAGCCTCATTCCCAAAATTTCTAATTTTGTTGCCTTTCTGATAAGTTCCCAGGTGATGCAGATGCTGTCTACCTGGGGACCATGCTTTCAGAACTCCTGGTCTCCAACAACAAGGTAGCTCCATGGAAGCTAGAAGGGATCCAAATCCAAAATACATGACTAAAAAGTGACAAAAAGCAAAGTGGGGCAGGGAGAGAAGAGTCAGAGAAGAGCTCACTACTATCTGTGTGGAAAACGGGTTGACATATACACTGTAGCTTGCATATGCATAGACTATTTATGGATAGTTACAAAGAAAATGCTAATACAGTTGTCCCTCAGTACACACAATGGGTTGGTTCCAGGATCCCCCACGTATATATTCCCAAATCCACGCACATTCTCAAGTCCCAAAGTTGGCCTAGAGGAACCACCTGTAAGAAAAGCTGCCTTCGGTATACTTGGGTTTCATACCCTGCCAATGGTGTATTTTTGATCTACTGCATTTGGGTGAAGAAAGACCTGCATATAAGCAGACCCTTTCAGTTCAAACAGTGTTGTTCAAGGATCCACTGTAATGTTTCCCCAGGGGACTGATGGTCAAGCATGCTATGTTGGTTGTTCTATGGGTTCCACCCCCACCCCAACAGCATTTTTCAGATTATGTTCCTGCCTCTCTGCTCTGTATGAGTTTCCTCCAAAGCCTCCGTCACTCTGGCTTCCTTGATGGTTGAGTTCCTCTTAGATTTGGCCAATGGGAGGCATCAGCCAAAGAGCTGCGGGTGGAGAGAGAGACAGAGAAAAATGAGCAATTTCTTCCATGTTCCTTCTCTGCTTTGTGTCTCCTGGTAGCTGCATCTGTGCACAACTACTCCTCCTTTGAGGCTACAGCTCTCACTGGGTTTAGCTAACACTATTTCCTTCTTTAGGCTGTTGCCAGTCTCCAGGGCCTCTGAATCCCGTGTCTGTCCCCTTAACCCTGCCCACACCTCTGTAAGCAGTCGCTACACTAGAGTCTCTTAATTTGAGCCTTCTGGAGGTAAATTTTTTATTCTGCTAAAATCCTGACTGAGTTGGGAAACACTATATTCATTGTCTATCCTTTTGTACCATTTAAATATTTTGCCATGTGCTTGTAATATCTTTCTGAAAATATATAAATATTAAAAAGTAAATTATAGAAATGCAAGCCGGGCTCGGTGGCTCAGCCTGTAATCCCGTGCCTTTGGGAGGCTGAGGTGAGTGGATTGCCTGAGCCCGCGGGTTCGAGACCCACCTGGGCAACTTGGCGAGATCTCATCTCTACAATAAATCAAAAAATTAGCCGGGCGTGGTAGCACACGCCTGTAGTTCCATCTACTGGAAGTCTGAGGCGGAAGGATCGCCGGAGCCCAGCAGGTTGAGGCTGCGGTGGCCGGGAGCGTGCCACTGCACTCCAGTCTGGGTGACAGAGTGAGACTCCAACTCAAAAAAAAAAATAAATTATAGAAATGCAAACCCAATCTTGAATAATCTAGAACTGTGAATTCCAAAGAGAATCACTGAAGAATTGGTCTACTTCTACCTAATATCTCTTCATCTTGTTTGGCTTTAATCTGGTGCCAATTCTGTGTTGTTCTTTGTCTCCTTTTTGTTTCAGCCCTGTCAGTTCAGCTAAATTGCAATCTCCTGAAAGACAAGGACCGTAGCTGATGCCTCTTTGCAGTACACATGGTGTCTGGATTGCCAGGGTATAATACAGTGGAGAGACAGCCTTGGAGTCACACAGACTGAGTTCACATCACATCCATGTCACTTGCTAGTTTTGATTCCACCAGACTCCTGTCCCTTCTGGGTCCCTTAGGAGACTCATCACGTCATAGAAAGCATTCGTACTGTCTGAACATGGCCTCTTGGATGCCGTGAACATTCATACTTTTACATTACTTCGTGACCCTGAGAAGTAAGTCATTAAACTAATAGGTGTTTTTATACCAATGTATGTATATAACATCCACCCAATCCCTGCCTGGAATAAGGGGAGAACAGGTTGGATAGGGCTTGGACCTCAGGCACCAAGTCTTAGAGGACACAAACATTGTAAATAATGATTTTGAAAGCTTAACATCTATTTAGCAAGAGTAATGATTTAAAAGTGGGAAGCCGCCAGATGGTATGCACTGTTAATAATGCCCATCTGTGAGCCCTATCATGAATTATAAAATTGATTTGGAGGAGAACATTTCCTGCTGTTTGCCGCAGGTGCCAAAATGTCCCTTATAGCTCAAAGGGTCAGGTGCGGGGTGAGGCAGGTGAGGGAGATGTTGCTTAATGCCAGACAATATTTTTACATAATAGGAAAAAAAAACCATGAATGATATCTTTTTTAAGGCTATAAAATATTTGTGGCGTCCAGAGGGCCATGTCAGAACTTCCTGCTTCACACACGAGCCTGTCTCCAATAGCACAGAAGAGCCTCATGGCAGGCAGGGCCTGTGTCTCCGGTGTTGGGTCGGTACCATCCCTGACCTTCTGCCCCAAGTCTGGGGGCCCCAGCTTCTGAACCTCTCAGTCCTCTCCTGGACTCCTGACGAGGTCATTAGAGGCTGGTTGGCTGCTGCTTCCCCACCTTGACCCTGCAAACTCTCCTTCCCACTGATGTCACAGCTGCAGATAATGAGTTTTCCCACCTTCCTCCTTGGTCCCTGAGGACCAGGTCACCCGCTGACCCAATCTGAATTCTCTGGCAGAAGAGGGGACTACACACTCTGGCAGAAGAAGGTTCCTTAAGTCTCTGAGGCCCATTTTTTTCATCTGTAATGATACTTCAAGGAGAAGTTTCAGTAAAGATTGAGGTAAATAAAGCACTCCATGGAGGATGGTAATGGCAATGGGGTAGGCCAATCCTAAACCACAGTCCCCAGCCCACTCTTCCTTTGCTTTCTGTCTCACCTGCAGGGGATGTCCTCTTCACACTTCCCACAAAACCCTGAGTCAGCACTTTCCCCGTGAACCAACTTCACTATCCTCACCCACTACGGTCTTTTCCTTCCAGAATCCCAGTAGGTATAATATCCACCTGATTATTTAATGTCTCTTGCTGCTCTCATTTATCTTCCCTTGTGCTTATCTTGCTTCTGAAATAGATTACAGAACTCCCTGAGAGTCAAGCCTTCTATGTCTTTGAACCTTCTCCCGTGTTATCTTACGTAGAGTAGGGAAGACAGAGGGGCTTATTATTCCTATTCCTGTGTAAAGCATCTTGTCCTGTATCAGCGATCCTTAACCCTCACAATGCATCAGAATCACCTGGGGACTTTAAAATATGTTGATTCTTGGGTCTCCACTCCCAAGGATCCAGCTTCTGTTGGTCTGATATGGAGCCCATCTATGGGTATTTGTTTAGAAGCCCCCCAAGTAATCCAAACGTGCAGCTAAGAGTGAACCCCGTTGCACCATGTTAGCCAGGATGGCTTTGACCTCAGCTGTACTTAAATCCCCATGTCACCTGAATTGTTTTCTGGCTGTATTTTCTCTATTTTAATATTTCAAATTATATCTTATGAGTTAAATTGCAACCCTCAGCTCCTTTCTGATATAATATGCAAGGAATAGTCTTTAGGCAAGTGAAAACTTTCTGCCATTACCTCATTGGGCAGACAGTCAAGCTACTAAAAAAAAAAAAACAGCCGAGTAATTCCCTTCAAAATGAGACTTTCAGTAATCAATGATCCCTTCCCCAAGCACCTGCATGAAGCCAGGCTGTCACTGTTTGTGACATTCCACTTCCTTCCCCCAAATCAATCAGACAGAACAGCTAGCAAACAATAACCAAAGTTACATTTATGTATTGAGGTCATAAGTATTGATAAGAGAATTTAAAAAGGGACAGATAAACAAAGATGAATGAATGAAGCTGTTGTGACAAAAATGGATTAATGGCAAATATGTGAAAGTGAATTAATGAGGCTTCGATGCCATTTACAAGTTTTGTTTTCCTTGAGTATCTTCATGAATTCAACATCTCCAGAAAATTTTTTTTAAAATATCATATTTTGAAGACTTTCTGCTAACAAGATAGGAAAAGCAATCTTGAGGAATATTCTTCTCATTCCCCTCTTTTTGGTTCACTGCAGTTTTAATTACTGGTGAAATGAAGCCATGAGGTGAAAAGGCAAAAAAAAAAAGCCAACAACCCACGGAACTCTTCAGCAGCCAAGGTGCTTTTAAATGCAAATTTTTGTAAGATTGTTAAAGAAGGAAAGAAAGACTTGAGGAAGTGTATCGCTATACTAACGGATTGTCTTCAAATTATAATGCTTTTCAAAGTTTTCCATGAGGCCCCAATGGGGTTTTAAATATTCTGTCAGATTCATTTCTCAACGTTTCTTAACAATTACTTTAAGAGGGGCTCTGTTTACCTCCTCAGAACTAAGAGAGAGATTATTCTTTGTTATAAACTGTGGAGCTGCTCTCCTGAGGAGATATTGCCTCAACTTTTTCTCTGCAGTGTACAGTTAAAGTGGACTCTAGAATTTAATAATTTACTCCTGCATCTTCCCACTCCTTTTCATGAACAAAAATTTTATTATTCATGAATCATTGGTATGAACAGGTGACTTTTTTCCTTGGAAGTCATTTTAAGACATTGTTTTTAATAAAATTTGTCATTTTTCTTCTTGATAATTCTAGAGAGGCCCACTCGATGATACATGCTTATACACACTCAGATTTACACATTTCAATTTCTCCCTCTAAAATATGAACAGAGGCCAAAAATCACCAACATCAGCAAACCTTCCAATATGAAAGTGACTCAAAACCAAAAATGAAGACTAAAGAAACATAGATGAATGAGAGATGCTGAAAAGAGCAGAAGAAAACTTTGAAACAATTCAAATGTATATCCTCCAGGAGAAAAGAGAAACTATTACAGCCGTTAAACAAATCAAACCTAGGAAAAAAGATACATTCCAATAACAAGGAAGGACTCACAGAAATTAAGACTACAATAACCAAAATAAAAATCTCAGTGATTTTTTATTAATGAAAATGAGATTAAAAAGTCAATGGTGGAATGATAAAGTGAAGGAAATCCACTCCAAGTAGGACAAAAAGAAGCAAATAAATTAAATTAAATTAAAAATAAATAACCCAGAAGATCCAACATCCTCCCGTAGTCCAGAAAGGGAAACAAGGGATGTATGGTGGGAAGATGGAGGAAATTATACAGAAAATGTCCAGAGCTTAGGGATGTGAGTTTCAGATGGAAAGGGATGGGCCCTGGGCAGTCCATCATAGTAGAAAAAAGAAAAAAGGCCCAAACTAAATATAATAATTTAACACCAAGTATAAGAAAAGATTCTAAAGTTTTTAGTAATTATTTATTTCAAGTTCACATCCAGTAGACGGAAATCAAAATGTCCTCAGCTTTCTCAACAGCAGAACTAGTTATTAGAAGACAACAGAGAAATGCCATTGAAATTCAAAGAGGACTAAAAAATTTAACTCTTATCCACCCTTTCTTAGGAAAGTATCAAATAATGCATATGCCAGCAAACATAGAAAATGAACTAAGAGGCCGGGCTCGGTGGCTCAGCCTGTAATCCCAGCACTTTGGGAGGCCGAGGTGAGTGGATTGCCTGAGCCTGTGGGTTCAAGACCTGCCCAGGCAACTTGGCGAGACCTCATCTCTACAACGGATCAAAAACTAGCGGGGTGTGGTAGCGCGCACCTGTAGTTCCAGCTACTTGGAAGGCTGAGGCGGAAGGATCCCTAGCCCAGCAGGTTGAGGCTGTGGTGGCTGGGAGCCTGCAACTGCACTCCAGTCTGGGCGACAGAGTGAGACTCCAACTCAAAAAATAAATAAATAAAATAAATTAAAATAAATTAAAAAAAGAAAATGAACTAAGAAATACAAAGTCATTGAATGGAAGAAACAAGGAATTTTTCATTTAAAAATGGTAATGAAAAGTCCCAGAAAGTTGCTCCATGTCCTTACCAACACTTAATATTGTCAGTTTTTTGTGTAGTTTTTTTTAAGCCACCTGGTGGTGTGTGCTTGTATCTCATTATGGTTTTTATTTGCATTTCTCTGAACTAATGACATTGGGCAACTTTTCATTTGTTTATTAACCATTTGGATGTCTTCTTTTTGCCTGTTCAAGCCTTTTGCCCATATTTTAAATGGTATTATTTTGTTTTTCTTATTGAGTTGTAAGAATTTCTTTTATGTTCTGAAAATGAGTTCTCTGTCAGGGCTTGCTTTATACTCTATTAAAGTATCACAGATAAGTAGAAACTTTTCTCCAATTCCAATTTATCAGCCTTTTCCTTTATGGTTAATACTTTCTAATGTCCTGCTACATTGGAGTTTTCATTCCCAAATTGGGAATATTTTGTACATACTTTTTATAACATTTTTAAAACTTACCAATGTATTGCAAAGCATTTGACGTCATAATGTTTCTAAGTGATCACTTGTTAAAATGGATACATATTATTCCATTCTATGGCTGTATCATTCCTTAAGTAACTCAACGCTTACTGTGTATGTTCAGATTATTTTAGAATATTACCTAAATAAAATTATAAAATTAATAAATGCATTGCAAATAGAAACCTACGATTTTTTAAATGCAAGTTAGACTGTTTCCAATTTTCATTACCCTATGAGTATATATTAGGAACCTGATGTTTCTTCAGCATTGTGCTGAATGTTCTGGAGAGTACAAAATAACTCAGAGTGGGAGACGCATCCTTAAGGAGCTGACAACATTTGCCCCAAACTTCACTTGTTTAGCAATTAACTGATAGCTCAACTAACGGTTAATAACTCTATTGGGATAGGAAGAAGATCAGGGGAAAGCCAGATGGGGTGTACTAGAATTGTTGGCTTCAAGGAAGAAATGGGTCTTGAAGGGTGTCCATATGTTGGAGTTGAGGACTCCACAGTGTGAAGACTGCGTAGTCAACAGTGTGGGGCCAGGAGGAATAGCAGTCTGTTAGTTATTCAGGACAGAGAGGAGTTGCTCTACATTGAAAGTAAGGGTGAATGTGGATAAGTTGTGGGAAATAAGAATGGATAAGTAAAATTAAACCACATTAGTGAGGAATTTGGATGTGATGAGGAATTTGGCTTTGACATGAGGAATTTGGATGTGATCCCCTGGGCAACAGGCTCACTGTAGTTGGAGTGTGGTGATGGGAGCTAGGCCATCAAATCAATTTCCATAACAGCCTTTGGGTTCTTGAAAAGGTTAGGGAAGTGGAACCAGAAAGATAAATTAAAATTGATGGGAGTAATCCAAGGGCCAGGTGATGCTATGCTAAAGATTTACAGCCAGTACAATTTCAAAATGAGACAGAAAACTAGATATTCACTTCATAGTCTCGTTTGGCTCTAAATAATATCCTGAATTATTTTTTAAATGGTATTACAAAAGGAAAGTATCTTGACATTAATTATCAAGAACCACTGACAAGTGTTCTCTCTAAAAAAAAGTTTCTGCACACAGGAATTGTTTTGATTCTGTCACTGAGAATAAAAGAAAAAATATAATTTATTGAACAGTACTTTTGTGCTTTATTAACATGGAGAAACATTAGAACACAGGGATCTGAGTTCAAATTCTAGCTGTGCCATACTCAAGAAGTCATTTAGCTTATCTAACCCTCACTTTCCTCATCTATGAAATGGGGCTAATAGTAATTAGAAAAAATGCCTGACACATAATAAATGTTAACTCTTATTATCCTGGTCTGTGAGGTAGATCTCATTATTCTTATAGATTCATTGATTAACATATTGGAAAAATATTGTGATTTATTACAGTAGTCAGTGAGGAGTTAATGGATGTTGCAAGTAAGAAGTAATGAACAGTGGGAAACTTAATCCAAAGCACTAAGGACAAAGCACCGTTCCTTGACTGTGCATCTATTATAACCATAGTATTATTAATAGTAATAAAGTGCTTGATTTCTTTAGAGCCTAAGACTTGGAAACAAAGCCAAGTGACATATGTATATATTTATTTAATGGTGGGAGACCCGGCAACATTTGGCGGCAGGCACGGTGTTCCACTCAGTGGGATGAAATGCGTGCTTCACGCCAGCTTCTTCAGAGGGACTGTTATTCATCACAGCTGTAATGTTCCCTTCAGAGAGCTCCCACCGGAATGGAAAAGGCGCACTGGCAATTTATATACAAAAGCCAACCCACGTTTGGCTTTGAGAATTTGCTGGGAAAACTGTATTCACGGACATGCTCTGATTTCTGATGGAAGTGCTGTGGTTTCATTTTGTTATCATCCCTGTAAGATTAGAAAGCAGCAAAGGAAAATTAAAAGACTGGCCCGTAGACATCTTCTAGCTGACAAGTTGCTATATGGTAAGTTTTCGTGGTTCAGTTGCCATGTAAAAATCGTCGTAATTCATACAGCCCTGCATTCGGAATGTGCAAGCTGGGCTTTGACCCTCCTGTCCAGTCCTGACCCCATCTCTCCTTGATGAAGTTACAGTCATCGTCTTTTCTAGGAACACTCAACAACCCTGCAGAGATGCAATGGGCCCGAGATGTACCAACACCCTGCCTCTGCCTCTCAAGACAGTGTCATTTATGCAAACTATGTTGGAGTATCTCCTAATGTCCGATGAAATGGTGTGATAAAATATATAAATGTGCAAATTGCTTTACAGCTGAATCTTGATTCAAAAGGAAAAACATCTACAGTTAACCTTGCAGCCAGAATAGCTCCCCACCCCTTATTTGGGTAGGTGCCTAACTTTAGGCACTAAGATTTCTGCCCAAATAATACATTTTCACATATCTGCAGATGGATGATCTGCTATTCAAAATGTACATTCATATATACTAGCCCATCCAATCTTCGCAAGAAAGGTGAGAGGGAGACAAAGAAGATACCATAATATTCATTTTACAGAGGAAGACACCAAAATCCAGGAAGATTAATTAGCTTGCCCCAAATCTCACAACAAAGAGAGGCAATACTGGTGCTCAAATCCCGTAACCAGTAAAGGATACTTTACACCACTTTCTTGAAATGTTTTTCCCAAGAGAAATGGGACCTCATCTCATACACTGAAGACCTAAATTGCAATTTATTTAAATGAATAAAAATGGCTGGACACAGTGGCTCACACGTGTAATCCCAGCACTTTGAGAGGCCAAAGCAGGAAGATCACTTGAGCCCAGGAGTTCGAGGCCAGCCTAGGCAACATGGGAAGACCCAATTTCTAACAAAAATAAAAAATTAGCCAGGAGTGGTGGTACCTGCCCGTAGTACCAACTACTCAGGAGGCTGAGGCAGAAGGATTGTCTGAACCCTAGAGGTCGAGGTTGCAGTGATCATGCCACTGCACTCCAGCCTAGGTGACAGAGTGAGACCTTGCCTCAAAAATAAATAAATGAGCCAGGCGAGGTGGCTCACACCTATAATCCTAGCACTTTGGGAGGCTCAGGTGAGAGGAGTGCCTGAGCCCACAGGTTCGAGACCTGAGCAACTTGTCAAGCCCTCATCTCTACAATAAATCAAAAAATTAGCCAGGCGTGGTGGTGCGTGCCTGTAGTTCCAGCTACTTGGAAGACTGAGGCAGAAGGATCGCCTGAGCCCAGCAGGTCGAGGCTGCGGTGGCAGTGAGTGTGCCACTGCACTCCAGCCTGGGCAACACAGTAAGACTCCGACTCAAAAATAAATAAATAAATACATTAAAATAAAATCGAAAAGGGTAAAATAAGTAGTTTCTTTTAGTCCCTGTTTACCTGTAATCAGTAGAGTTTAATGTATTGGCCCATTTTCGTTATGCTACCTCTTAGGGTTGTTGTGAGGATTAAATGCCCCTATACATAAACAGCACTGACAACACTTTACATAGGCACACTGGACAGAGTGACAGAGTGCTTAGTCCAGCCAGAAAAGCAAGCGTGATACTGGATTGTTTAAGTATGAAATATACAAGGAATAGGATGCTGTCATTTTATTGGTTGATGTTTTCCCTACAGACTCAGTTTTAGTTCAAACAGCATTGAACTGAGTAACCACAATGTAGCAAGCAATGTGTTAGACACTGGAGACACAAAGATTCAAGTCCTCGCCCTTGTCCCAACAGTCCTTTGTGGAGGCAGATCAGTAAACAGGTGACACCTCACAGCATTCTGAATGCTGTGATGGAGAGGTACGCACAGACCACTAGGGGAGCCCCATGGAGGGGGTATCAATTAAGAAAGGTTTCCTGCAGGAGGAAATGACTAAGTTTAGTTGTAAAGGGTGAGTAGGAGTTCTTCAAGCAAAGAAGGGCGGAAAGAAATTCCAGGCATGATAAGAAATGTGGAGATAGGAGACAGCAGGAATAAACACAGTTTCTGCCAAGAAGCATAGTTTCTGGAAAGGGGGCAGGGGGACCATTTTAAAGGGAAATGGAACGTAATCAGAATGATCCCTAATGCTCACATAGTGCTTTCCATGTGCCAGGCTCTGTTCTAAGCACTTTACATACCTGAATGCATTTGATCCTCATAACCACCCTGGGAGGTAGGTGCAATTATCATGCCTAATTGGCAGCATAAAGAAAATGAACCTCAATAATGTGAAGGAGGCTATAAATTAAGCTCAAGTAAGAATTTTCTACAGACTAGGAGTAAGGTAAATCAGAACTGTATCACCCAGGGGGTCTGTGGCTCCTTCGCCTGAAGGCTGAGCCTCTCGTAAATGTCTTGAGTAATCAGAATTCTACCAGGTTACTTGAGCAGCACATGAGAAAGACACACGAGTTTTGGGGATGTGTAAGCCCTTCCAGTGCAAAATTAATTGAAGACAAACCAACTTTAGTGTTATACCCAAGGCTAGTAACATTAATCGGGGACACACTTCATGTTGTGCACAGTTGCTGTGTTTCATGGCTAGCGGGTAAAAATTCCATAAGGAGCGTTTTACATTTTGTATCTTCTCTTTTTTTAAAGAGTGTAGATAAGCTATCACTGGCTATTAGGAAGTTCAAAGTCCAATTCTCAATTCACTTTTGGCAAGGTGGAAGAACTTTATGATATGAGTTTAATTACTAATCTTGCCCCCATCTTACTTTTGCAATGCTTATTTCTACCCCACGTCCAGTATTTTCTTTTAAAAAATGCTATTGCAGTATATGTATCTTTGAAAGTGACCACAAATTCTTTTGTAGTGAGTTAGAGTGCAATTACATACATACATAAACCAGACATTACTTGGAGACTACTTGGAAAGTGGGTAAAAATCAGTTTGCCTCCAAACCCAAGACCTCAAGGTATCCCAATAATATTTACACTCCTGTGGGCATGTCAGTTCTGGCTTAGTTATTATTATTTTTTACTCCTGTGGGCATGTCAATTCTGGCTTAGTTATTAATTTTTTTTTTACTCATTCTTTCAACAAGCATTAACTGACCACCTACTACATCCCAGACATGATTATAGGTCATAGCAATGCAGTGGTGAAAACCACAGGCAAGTTTCTGTTCTGGGGGATCTTACATCCTAGTGGGCATGAGGTGAGCCAACAAGCAAAAATGAAAGAATTCAAAGCATAAAAAGATATTTTCAGATAGTGAAAAGCTTGATGAAGAAAGTGCAACAGGGTTCCGGTGAGGTCTCGAGATGCAGTGAGTTTCCCCTGGGGGGTTAGGGAAATCCTCTGGAAGCTGAAAGGCCAGGTTGGCAGCCTGCAGATTTAGGGGAGGGGGTCCTGGCAAAGGGAACCACCAGGGCGTATTTTGAGGCCAGCCTTAGCTGGGCATATTTACGAAGGCAAGGGAGGCATGAGTGGCAGAGGAGTTCGTTGCACTTAGGGAAGAAGGGCCAGTTTGAGGAATGAGCAGCAGGCAGGGTCTGGATCACATGGACCTTCGTAACCAGAAGAAGGAGGTGGACGTTTATTCTAAGTGGGGGGTCTCAGGGGATCTGACTGCAGCTTTTAAAAAGGTCACTGATTCTGTTTTGCAGAGATTGTACAGAAGCAGAACTGAAAACAGAATACCCATTAGGAGGCTCTTGCAGGTGTCCAAGGGAACAAAGAGCAGTCGCTTAACCCACTGGGTATTGAAGGCAGAAGTAGTCAGAGGCAGGTCAGAGAGATGCTGAGAGAGAGGCAAACCTTCATCCCATCCCCCACCTACTCCCCTGAGAACTTCTGCAAGAAATTCAATTGCTCCAAGATTGCAATTTTTGGAATTTTATTTAAGATGATGGGGCCCTGGGAAGGGCTCGCTTTGAGGAACATGTCTCACTCTGCCCCTTTTAAGGTCCTGGTGCCCACCCGTGACCCTCCTCCAACACACGCAATCCTGTCCCCACAGCTGGCTTCCTCAGAGCCCCTCTGCATGAGTGCCAGTCTAGGATCATTGTAAGCACATGAACTCCCATGGAATCCATCGACATTAAACACTTACATGAGCTGACTTGTGGCTGACTAGATGATATGCTGTTATGGTTTGTAGGCATTTAATTAGACAATTATTTTTACTTTATGATTTACTTTTCTGTTGTTGTAATCTATACATTGTTTTTCAGTCCTCCAAAAGGCCCGTGGGCCATTGCCAAGCTCCGCATGCCCCGCGTCTGTGGGGTCTAATGATTCACACAGCCGTGACCAGGCCCGTCTGGGTGGCCCGGCCTTGCTGGCATCCCGGTGAATAAAATCATCTCCGTCTCACTGCACAGCAGCATGAAGTGCGGTGTCAGCAGGTTTCCATGACACCACCCGCGATGTACAACACACGTCTCTCCCACACTCCACTTGTTACAAAGCCCTGGCAGTGCAGACGGGGCTTCCTGCGCCGCCCGCCTTCCTCTGACGTGCGGGTTCCTCTCCACTCCCACACTCCACTTCCCGGGCCTCGGGCCTGGAAGGATCGACCCAGAGCCGGAGGTAGCAGAACTTCTGGGCCAGAGGCTGGAGCTGAGGGTGAGGCCCAGGCCACACCAAAGGGAGTACACACGAGAAAGAAATCAGGAGCCCCACATGCTGGAATCTTGGAGAAAGAGGTGAAGGCAAAACTGGAGACAAGAAGGAGAGAGTGGAGGGAGCAGGAACATGGTGAGAAAACAAGGCAAGGAATCAGCGGGAAAGACAGATTCACAACCAGAAGATTCCAGAAAAGGCAACCTCAGCCACCTCTGTTCCAGCAGGTGCTTCGGTTTTTTTTGTTTCGGCAGCTACACTGGGCGCCCTGGCCCATCCTCGCTGACATAGTTCCCATCCTTGTCCTCCCACTCTCCTTTCCTGTTCCACCAGTCCAACACCTCTTGGAGATCACAAGGGGCCCGCCACATGTGGAGACTTTGAAACTGAGAAACAGATTTGGGGGTTGAACATGTTTGCTCTGGAGCCCAACTGCTTGGCGCAAATCCAAGCTCACCTGTGGGCCTTGGGCACATTTCTTCTGTGCCTCACTCTCCTCAGCTATGAAATGGGATGGTGCTACTTCCTGCTTTGACCAACTTGTTGTGAACTTGCCTTCAGGTGAAGGCCTAGCATACAATAAGCACTCCATAAATGCTTAGTTATTATTTTAAAGAATTGTAAAAACAGGATCACAAAATTATGGAATGGTTTTAATGTTGACATCTAGCAAGGTATACCTTTCAATTAAAACGTCATGGCATATAACTGTGATGTTCACAAGGAATTACAGAAGTTCGTATTTTTTCTATTTAATTAAGTCATAGCATCCTAGAGGTAGGATGGTTCAATCGTGGGACATGAGTTTAGAACCTTGTGAGAAGCATCTGTGTTCTGACTATATTTATAACCTCATTTGGAAGCAATGCTAAAAGCCCAGATCTGAGGTTTTTGTAAATGTTTGTCTCCAAGCCAAGTGCTTTTCCCGATCCCCTCTCTGAGTCCTGCTCCCACCCCTATTCATATCTTAAAATGACTACAGCAGAAAAATGTGGGAATGTTGGAATAGACTCCACTTCCTGTCTCTCTGATTTTACAATTAGATGAACAGGGTAAAAGCCTCTACTCCTGTAACTGGGTGGCTTATAAGTTTGCATATATTATACAGAGAGAAAGAGACGGCTTAATATGTCAATGTAGATCCTTTTGTATTTCATAAACGTGATGATTAGGGTTTCACACTCATGTGTGAGATGTGCCTCCCTCAAGCCTTGCTCTGACACATTAGCACTTGCCCATGTAACATGAAACAGAAGAATCATTGAAGAGGGAGAAATAATGCAAGGCTAAAACTCGTTTGCCCTGTAAACAACTGAAGACAGGCTAGTCTTTAAGAAGAGCAAGTCTTACAATTCTTTACAGGCCCTAGCTAAAAGAGCAGGCTGAGGACAGGTAGACTTTCCCTTCCTCACGATTTTGTTTTCATTCATATATGCTCAGTAGAAGCTATATATAAGGCAAGCAAGGAATGAATGACTTCCTACCAAATGGCACTGCATGGCTGCAAATGTGGCCCTAAATTCCAGCAGCTCATAAACGTGGCAGCCTCGAGAGGAACACAAAGTTAACACTGCCCTGTGGTCTCCCTGGAATGCCACTGCCATGCATGAAGGACTCTGTGGTCGCTCACTACCCAGGGAATGTCACTTGCAGAATTTTAAAAACAGGAGGCTTGCCAGCTCTCCGGGAAGCTGAGATGAAAAGTCTACCTAGAGTAAAACAGACTGACTGACCTTTCAAAGACCCTTTTTCTTTTATTCTTGAGAGTCTGTGGTTTTGATACAGTATTGAGTATTTTTTTTAACTTTCTCTCAAGAAGAGTCAGTAAGTAGATGAAAAATAAAGTCTGGTTCTATACACATTTTTAAAGGATTTTTTAGAATGGTCAAATACTGGGGTCACTCAATAAGTAGTAATGATCCAAACGTGCTGATAAATTTTAATTTGTCTGCTTTGCAGATCTAAAAGTTTAAAAATGTTATAAAGGCATACTTGGAGGAGGAGAAAATGCTATTTTATCAAGATGAGGGTCAGGCACGGCAGCTCTTGCCTATAATACTAGCAATTTGGGAGGCTGAGATGGGAGGATTGCTTGAGCCCAGGAGTTTGATACCAGTCTGGGCAATATAGTGAGACCTTGTCTCTACAAAAAAAATAAAAAAAATTAGCTGGGCTTTCCAGCTACACAGGAGGCTGAGATGGAAGGATCTCCTGAGCCTAGGAGGCCAAGAAGTCATGATCATGCCACTGCACTTTTAGTCTGACTCAAAAAAAGTGAGACCTTGACTCATTTTAAAAAAAAAAAAGATGGGAGATAAGTCATTGTTGCTTTGCACATAGTAGGAAGACAGCACTTTTTTTTTTCAATGAATTAGTTGTTGAGGAACAGTTTTCCATGTCTTATGTTAATCATGTTGGAGGAAACAAAATTCTTGGATAATGACAACTTAAGAATAGCTAATGTTTATCAAATACACTCTAGCTCAGTTATCTATTGCTGTGTAACAAACTAGCACAAAATTTAGTTGCCTAAGACAATATTTTATTATTTCTTAAGGTTTTATGGGTTGATTGGGCTCAGCTGAATGGTTCTTCTGCTTCACATAGTATCTACTAGAACTGTAATGTCCAAGATGGCTGTTAGGTGACTCATCTGAGATGGCTAGAACAACTGGGTTTGGGCTGGGCATTTCTCTCTCTATTTACATGGTCTCTCCAACAGAGCAGCCTAAACTCTTCATGTGGTGACTCAGGGCTCCAAGAGTTAATGTCACAGGAGGGCAAACCCCTATGTGCAAGCGTTTGTTAAGACTCTTCCTCCATACCACTTGCTAGTATTCCAATGGCCAAAGCAAGTTACCCAGCCAAGTCTAGAGTCAGTGGGAGAGGGGACTACACAAAGGGTTAAATACTGGAAGGCATAGTTCATTTGGGGCTACCAGTGTAAAAGTCAATCACACAAGCTATATACCATACCTTGTATTGGGCATTTAACATCCCTTTACCATCTCTAAAAATCAAAACAACCCTATAAAATAAATACTATTTAAAATCTTTATTCTTAAGTGAGAATTCTGAGGCACAGAGAGACTTGAACAAAGTCACACTTTGTGAATGAATTGAATCCAAGTCATCTAATACCAGAGCCTGAACCCACAAGCCTGAAGGCACAAGCACAACACAAGAATAGGGAATTAGTAACTTCTAGAAGAAAATGATATCCCAGAAAATAATATAGGTATATTTGATTAGGGGATTTACGCATTCAATAGCAATTAGAATAATTTTGTCCTCTTTTTTTTTTTTTTTTTTTTTTTTGAGTTGGAATCTCACTCTTTGTTACCCAGGCTGGAGTGCAGTAGCACACTCCAGCCACAGCAGCCTCGACCTGCTGGGCTCAGGTGATCCTTCTGTCTCAGCCTTCCAAGTAACTGGAACTACAGATGCATGCCACCATGCCTGGCTAGGTTTTGTGATTTATTGTAGAGACGAGGTCTCACCAAATTGCCCAGGCTGGTCTTGAATCCCCGGGTTCAGACAATCCTCTCACCTCGGCCTCCCAAAATGCTGGGATTACAGGCTGAGCCACCGCGCCCAGCCTGTCCTCCTTTTTTAAAGAGAGCCAAAAGAATTGTGAATCACAGAGGCAAGAGTACTAGCTCGATGAATTCCTTAACCTGGTTAGAATTGTTCTTATTCATTAAATCACTCAGTGTCTCAATTTCCTCGTCTATAAGATGAGAGTAATAATAATATCAAACTTTCAAGGTTATGGTAATGATTAAATGAGATAATATAGTGAGCATAAAGTACCTAGAATACTCTTAACCCTGGGATAGGCTGTTACACCTGCCCATGGCTGGGAACGATGGGCCAGAACAGGATGGGAGGAGTGACTGGTTTGCTACACCTCATCCTAGAAAAGCCAGAAAAATAGACAGCAAGGTTCCTGGAAGACTCACGACTCATATCACCACAGGACTAGTCTAACTAACCCATCCCAACCTGACCAGGTTCTAGGATTTGCAAACTTAAGCCAGCTGTAAGAATCTTTCAAGAAATTCCCCTAATTCGCCATGTACTAACTCAGTAAGATCAGATATCTAGTCCTGTTCACCTTCCAGTACAGAAACTATTTGGAGGCTAGTGAAGATTGAAAAAGGGGTCGAAAGAAAAAGCAATTCGTCATGGGTGACTGTCCAAACCCTAGTTTCCATTGTCTGGTTATGACAGCAGCTGTCTGCTGGTTTTGAGGCAATTTAGAGCTGGAAGAAACAGGACTCCACATTTCTTCCATTGGGGTCTGAATGATGGCTTTTTCCGTGGCATTATGGTCACAGTTCTATACATGAGTTATGGCAGCTTTAAATTACAGCCACAATATTATGGGTAAAAGGATAAATCCCTCACTGCCTTCTTTTATCTCCAAAGCAATTGGGAGCAGGGAGGAGGCCACTTACCCCGAAGCCATAAAGTGATGGTGGGAGATGTGTTTGTGTCAGAAAAAGCAGCTGGACGCAGGCTTTGCTGAAATGCTCTCAAATGCAAACACGTTATTATACAAATCTCTCCTCCCCAGTTGCAGGAGGAAGGACAAAGTGAAAGAGGATTATTCAGGAGAATGAGAACAGGGCAAACCCTTTTTATGATCTGGTCTGCTCATCCCACTTAAGTCCCTGGGAGTACATTGTCTAAACACTGCTCTTTGAAGATTCAAGGAGGCTTCCCAAAGCATGGTTTTGGGTCTACGGCTATACCATCCCAAATGTGCCTGATCTTGGAAGCTAAGCAGGGTCAGGTCTAATTAGTACTTGGATGGGAAGCCAAAGGGTAGTTTTTGTTTTCCTACGGTTGTTTTCCATTTTTCATTACACATGTTTCTTTCCCACTGTCTCACATATCTGCGTAATTCTTGGGCACAGTGCCTTGATACTGTGAAACGGTTTCAACTTCATTCACTGTGTAAACTCACATAAGTTACTTAACCTCTTGGAGCTCAGTTTTGTCATCTGCAAAATGGACATAATGACTCCCACATCACAGTGTTATTAAGATGGCTAAATTAAATCATTTGTACCTTCATTTCTCTCATCCTTCTTCCAAACTCCCAGTTCTTTTTCCACGTGTCTCCGGGATGGACACTCTTTTCTCCATTGTCCTGAGGACACGTCATCTCTCACCTGGACCAGGGCAGGAGCCCCTAGCAGGATCCTTGGCCAGAGGGATGCCAGAGGGATCTTTCAGAACTCACATAGACCTTCTTCCACCCAAAGCCCTTCGCTCACCCCCACTGGATGTAGATCGAGGTCCAAACCGGAGCAGAGCATCCAAGGCTCCATGACCTGGCCCTGTGGGCATCCCCAGCTCCACCCTCCACCCACCGCTCTCTGCACATGCAGCTTCCTGCTCCTTGTGGACTACAGTGCTTGCTGTCCCACCAAGCACGCACTCTCATGTTCTCTTTCTCTCTCCCCCTACCCCCCTCCCATCTTGCTAGCGTTTACATGACTCAAGACTCCACACAGGGATCACCTCCTCCATGAAGTCTCTCTCTCTGCATCCCAAGAAGAGGTGGGCTTCACCCTTTGCACACCACCATCCTACCTTCAGGATGACACTTTTCATTTCTTTTTTTTTTTATAGTCTTTCTTTCCCACCTTGCGGTCAACTGCAGCAACTGTCTTTGTCACCCCCGTGTACTGCACAGGTCTGCAGAGAAGAAGGGTTCAAAATATGTTTGTTGAAATGAACTAATATATGCAAACTGCCCACCGCAGCATTGCCTTCCCTTTCTCTGATCACCTCCCTTCCTTCCTCCTGTCTCGAGAAGTCACGCTCATTTTCAGGAACAATTGTACACGGAATGGATCTCATTCAGCTCAAAGCACACAGTATCGTCATTATTTCAAGCACAAGCAACAATGGGGAGACTCAAAAATAATACAACATCCAAGGCTTAATTTTTTAGTATTATTATTATTTTTCAAGGCCATGTCTCGCTCTGTCTCCCAGACTGGAGTGCGGTGGCGTGATCATAGCTCACCACAGCCTGTAACTCCTAGGTTTAAGCAATCCTCCCAGTCAGCCTCCCAAGTAACTGAAATTGCAAATGTGAGCCACCATGCCTAGGTAATTTTTAAAAATTTTTTATTTATTTATTTTATTTATTTATTTTTATTTTTTATTTTTTGAGTTGGAGTCTCACTCCATCGCCCAGACTGGAGTGCAGTGGCCGCTCCCAGCCACAGCAGCCTTGACCTGCTGGACTCCGGCGATCCTTCCGCCTCAGCCTTCCAGGAAGCTGGAACTACAGGCGTGCGATACCACGCCTGGCTAATTTTTGATTTATTGTAGAGATGAGGCCTTGCCAAGTTGCCCAGGCATGTCTCGAACCCACGGGCTCAGGCAATCCACTCACCTCAGCCTCCCAAGGCGCGGGATTACAGGCTGAGCCACCGAGCCCGGCTTAAATTTTTATTTATTTATTTATTTATTTGAGACAGAGTCTGGCTATGTTGCCCAGGCTGGAAAGGCTTAGTTCTAATAACATTTATTTTATCAATGATTTACACTCCATCTATTTTTTAAAAATCTGGTGGCAGTTTATAAATATTAAAACATCTTTAGGCCGGGCTCGGTGGCTCAGCCTGTAATATCAGCACTTTGGGAGGCTGAGGTGAGTGAATTGCCTGAGCCCAGGGATTTGAGACCAGCCTAGGCACCTTGGCAAGACCTCATCTCTACAGTAAAATTAAAAAAATAGCCAGGCATGGTAGTGCACACCTGTAGTTCTGGCTACTTGGACGGCTGAGCCAGAAGGACTGCTGGAGCCCAGCAGGTCGACGCTGGAGTTGCCATGAGTGTGCCACCACACTCCAGCCTGGGCAACAGAGTGAAACTCCAATTCACAAATAGAACAAGCAAATTCCAGGACAAAACTATTTTTAAGGGAGCAGAGAATGAAATCCTTTGTCCCCTGGAATGCCAGTGGTCTATAAGAGTGGTGCTGGACTTGGATGGACTTAATATTGAGTGATCTATCACAGAAACAAAGAACTGAGTATCACATGTTCTCACTCATAAGTGAACCTTGAATAATTATCGTAATATTATAAGAAAAGGATTGGCAATAGTGAGAAATTGCTGGGGAAACAGGAGGGGAGGCAGGGGGGTGCGGGATTGACAGTAGTGGGATTCTGATTCTGCTGGGGAGGGGGGCACACCCCATCAACAAGGGTACCTGCATATACTTAACTCTGAATTGTACTCCACATCTTTAAAATAAAATAAAAAATTTTAAGTGGTGCTGGAGGATGAAGGGAGAATGCCCTTGACCTCCATGGTGGATACTTTAGGAGTAAGAGCATTGGCATGTGGATGGCCTTTGAGACAGGGACAAAAGATATTTATCAGATGGCAAAATTGATGACTCAAAAGACTTTTGCAACTGTGTAGCCAAATATGCAATGACCAAAACAGAAATTTTTGGTGGAAATTTTTGAATGGAATTTGTGTTTCAGGCACACCTCTGTCCTTGGAAGACTTTTAGCAACCTAAGTTTATTTTTTAACAAATGTTTTTTCTTGTATACTTTTCCCAGCTTAAGAATTTGTCTGTTAATTGTCATTAAAAAAAAATAAAAAGGAAATGCAATCAGTACTTCCTTCCTTTAATTAAAAAACTCCTAGGAATTCTAGTCCTGGAATGAGACCAGGCCCTTGGAGGCTTGGGAGTCAGCTCTGTGAGTAGCAGCTGTGACGCAGCAGCGTGATGCAGTGATGTCCTGTCTCGGGTCACACGCTGCCATTCCACTTGTGCCTGCGCAATGGTGTTTCCTGGCTCTAATCTCAACATTTTACAGAAAAAAGAATATCATTTGAATGGAGATCTTTATCATTTAGCCAGAAAATAAATGGGAAGCTTGAAGGATGACTTTGAAAAGCACACAGGAACAATGGACTTTACTCCATAATAAAAAGGAACAAATGACTGATACATGCAAAAACATAGATGAATCTCAAAAGCATCGGGCTGAGCGAAAGAAGTCAGACACAAATGGTTACATACTGCATGACTCCATTTATATGGCATTCTGGAAAGGGCAAAACTACAGAGAAAGAAATCAGATCAGTGAATGCAGGGCAGGGGAGGGGGGTAGGGCAGGGGGGAGGAGACTGGCTAGAAAAAGAACTGAAGGGGATCTGGGAGGTGATGAAGCAGTTCTGTGTCTTTTTAATTTTTTTGTTTATTTTTGTGTTGAGAGTCTCACTCTGTCGCCCAGTCTGGAGTGTAGTGGCACGATCACAGCTCACCACAGTCTCAAGCCCCTGAGCTCAGGCAGTCCTTCCACCTCAGCCTCCCCAGTAACTGGAACTGCAAGCACACACCACCAGTCCCGGCTAATTTTTTTTTTTTTTGGTAGAGATGAGATCTCACTATGTTGTCCAGGCTCGTCTCAAGCAATCCTCCCGCCTCAGCCTCCCAAAGTGCTGGGATTACAGGCGCGAGCCATGGCTCCTGGCCAGTTCTGTTTCTTGATGGTTGTGTTACTGCCAAGACTTAAAACTCATCACACTACACCTAAAAGGGGTGAATTTTACTGTCTGCAAATGATACCTCTATAAACGTTGCTTAATACATGCACTCAGCATGATCCTGCTGGGTGCGGTTGGTTAGAATCAAGGTCTGTGGAGCGTCTAGGAAATGGACACTTGGACTTTGCCTGGGTTATACATTAAGGTTCCGTGGCAGATTTTGTCTGGAGAAAAAGTTCTGCTGCTAAAAACATTTAGAAACCACGGGATAAGACTAATGCCACTGAGAGGCAGCTGAGGTTTCTTAGGAGAGCAACGCCTCTCTCTGTTGTGGTTTTTTGTCAAATGCATCTTATTAAGAGACAAAAACCAGAAGAGGAAGAAACAACACTATGTATATTTACTTTCCCTGAGAAACCTCAAAAGCGCTTTCTTTCCTTAGAATTTAGTCTTAATAAAAATTCTGTGCTCTCTAAATTTAAGACCTAAGCGGCCAGGCACAGTGGTTCATGCTTGTAACCCCAGCATTTTGGGAGGCCGAAGTGGGAGGATCGCTTGAGCCCAGGAGTTCAAGACCAGCCTGGACATTAGAGCAAGACCTTTACCCCCCAAATACAAAAATTTGCCTGGCATGGTGGCACGTGCCTATAGTCCCAGTTACTTGGGAATCTGAGGCAGAAGAATTCCCTAAACCCAGGTGATAAGCTGTGATCGTGCCACTGCACTCCAGCTTTGGGGACAGAGTGAGACTCCGACTCAAAAAAATAAATAAGGACCAAAGTTATGGAAGCCTTCTACCTTTGCCAGCTTGGAAAGGCCATGCGAACAATGCCTCTGGGGTGAACAAGTGCAAGTCAGCGACGTCTTTGTTACCCCCAAACAAGCACCCGATGGGCTTTCCTAGCCTCCAAACAGTCACAGGAGTACAGCAATAAAAGGACTTTGGAAAGTTTTAGAAGCGCAGGAGGTTGGCTAAATAAATCATCCCTGAAACCACGGTTTGGCTCCAGGACCAGATGGCTACCCTGAATTCAGAGTTGTGCAATGCTTCCATCAGAATGCCCTTCCATAGCCAGCCTTTTCAACTCGGCAACCTCCCCATGGCTTACTAGGCTTTACCCCAATCTCCAGCCTCTCACAGTTTCCTGACTGAGCCCCAAAGGTGTTACCATTTATGAAAACTGTTAGGACGAATATTGGAACAAATATTGGGACGAAGAGTATTTTTAAGAGGAGTGAAATTCCTTCTTTCCAGTCTCTCTACTTCACGTCAAATGTGCAGATCACTGTGTCCTCAAGTATCCTTGAAGTCCAGGCCTCCCAAACCCCCCATCTGCACTTGATCTCTCACCCCATGGTAACTAACAGCTTCTTTCTGTCGTGAGTTTCTAGAAGCTTCACCACCCTCTGTTGGTTTCCTAATCCTGCCTGCATTTATGTAAATAGTCCTTTCATTGCATTTTCTTCAGTTAAACGCTTTGATTGTTTAATCTGATATCTGTTAGGATAGTGGCCATACCAATTCGCTGCCCCAAATCCTACAGTGACTTCTCGGTGCCTCCCACCTGAGTACTAACCAGGCTCTACCCTGCTTAGCTTCTGAGATAAGAAGAGATCAAATGCATTTAGAGTGATATGACTGTAGGGGACTTCTCAGCATCCTAAAAATAAAATTCAAACTCCTTGATGCCCTTCCTCCTTGAACTCAGCTCCTGCCACCCTCGCCTCGTCTCCAGGTTCCATGCTTTGCCAACTTTTTCCCATTTGGAGCCATTTGCCCTGCAGTCCGTCTGGCTTGTTCTGTACAAAGGGGATCCCCCAAAACTTGGAATTATCTTTTGCAGGTCTGGCCCCTTGTAGTACCCTCGGAATTTGTTCCTCCAGATCAAACGTCAACCAAAGTTTTTATCGGGAAGTTCTGAGAAGGTTGTGTCATGATCTGCAGAAGAAACATCCCAAATTGTGGCAAACAGGTGACTGTTTCTTCCACCATGACAACATGCCTGTCCACACCATGCTGTGTTCAGCTGTTTTTGACCAAAAACGGCATGATTCCCATGCCCCACCCTCCTTATTCACCCGATCTTGCCCTGAGAAACTTTTTCTTGTTCCTCCAGATGGAAAAACATTTTGCCAATGTGGAAGAGGTGAAACAAAAAACGGCAGAAACACTAAAAGGCATCAAAATTGACGAGTTCAAAAACTGTTTTGAGCAATGAAAAAAACATCTTGATAGGTGAATTGCATCAAACGAAGAGTACTTTGAAGGTGATTTAAATTTAAACATGTAAGAATAAATGCCCAATGTTTAATAAGTAAATTCCAGGTTTTCGGGGTCCCCCCTTGCATATGTTGGGGTGGCTGTCTCACTCTCGCCATGTGGGTAAGTTAGATGACACCAATTCAGAAAGGCCTTTCCTGGCTAGTCTCAGTAGGCCTCCTTTCCTAGACTCTCTCCATCCATTTTATTATCCTAGTTGACTTTTTTTTAAAACCCTTATCATTTTCTAAAATTATTGTCTGTCTCCCCTTCACACTAAGCTCCAAGAAGGCTGAGACTTCATGTGTCTTATTTGCCACTGTATGGGTCAGAGTTACAGCAAAAAAGAAATGATGGCACACTCAAACTGAGTCAAAAGAATTTAATAAAAGAACCATCCAGAAAGTGAGAGCAAGCAGGGACAGTACAATACCCTGGGGCTGGTGACACCAAAGGACTCAGAGTCGTTGCCAGAGCTCTGAGAAGACCATAGCTGCTAGTTGCAAACCCACAGCAACCTGGCAGAGAGGCAGTTTCCCTGGTCACTCCCCTACTTCTCAGCGTCCAACCTCCTACTAGAGAGTCCCATTATCCAGTGGGAAGTTGGAGGGCAAAGGAGTTAATGCAATCCATGTGGGTCTACCTCCTGGGTCACAGAGTGTGATAAAGAGTGAGTGCCTCTGAAAGAGCACGGCATCATCTTCACTAGGCTCAAGATGGTCGGCTCCACGCCCACCACAGGATATGGTCCCAGGGAGTACCACCCACCCAGACTTGTGCAAAATGGCAGCCCTGCTTGGCCATAGGGTCTCAGAGAAGGAGGCTTGGAATGAATCTATGAATGTCCATGAGTTTGGCTTCAATTTCTGGGGACTGTTTGGAGAACATTCACTCCCTTCCCAACACAGGACGGTCAGAAGAGATGAAGATTCACTCCACAGTGGGCTTCCTGAAAGGGTTCCCAAGACCTCAGCCATGGCCCTGTAAGATGGAGACAAAGAATTACTGGAATTGGAAGGCTTGTACATTCCATGCCAAGGACATTTCTGAAGTTGAAGAACAATTTCTATTTCTGTGCAGCATGGAAACAGGAGCCTGTTTTGCATTGTGTTTGGAGACAGAGAGGAATCAGGTAGCAACAGCCTGGCAGCACTTCTGATTTTTTTCATGGAGTGCAGGGCTCTTCAGGCTTCGTGGGGGTGGAAATAAAACCATCCATCCTCAGGATTAGTGGCTGAATGGGGAAGAAACCAAGTCCCTATACACGGTTGCCATAAACTTTTAGCAAGGTATGGAGTTACTATGATGACATGTATGGAGTAGATATATCTAAGTGGATTATTTATCAGAAATCCCTCTTGAGTGCCTACTAGGTATGGGAAGTGGTGAGAATTCAGAGCAATGAGGCCGAGCGCGGTGGCTCACGCCTATAATCCCAGCACTTTGGAAGGCCAAAGCCAGAGGATTACCTGAGCCCACAGGTTCAAGACCAGTCTAGACAACTTGGTGAGACCTCATCTCTACAGTAAATCAAAAAATGAGCCAGGCATGATGGCGCATGCCTATGGTTCCAGCTACTTGAAAGGCTGAGGCAGAAGGATCACTGGAGCCTAGCAGGTCGAGGCTGCGGTGACCATGAGCATGCCACCCCACCTCAGCCTGGGGGATGGAAGACCCCGACTCAAAAAAAAATGACCACAGAGCAATGTAAAGGCAGATGTCTTGCTTTCAACATTAAGCAACGAGAGGAGCTATAAGATGCATGATGGAGAGGTAATTACAAGGGGACATGTCACGTTACTAAGAGTGGAATGGGAGCCACTTGTCAAAAGAATTTGAACATTAAGCTAGAGAAGAATATGATGTGACGAAAATTTTTGCTGGAATAATTTTCCTCACTCCCTCAGTATAGGACAGGTTGAAAAAGGAGGTGACTTGGGACAGCTATGAAAATGGAGAAGTTGGGGGCAGACAGGACAGACTGCCAGGATGTGCTGCTTAGTCATCCTGAGTATGCCTGATGGCTAGACTGTGTCATCCCATAAACACAACAAAGCTTAGACAGCTGTGAGCTCTCTGTGGCTGCATTTACCTGGTGAATGTCATTTCCAATACACCCTTCTATTTGATTCACCCTACACTATTTGGATGAAATAAGGCCATTGCTTTCAATGACTTTGCGCTACCTTTGTTCCAAAAAGAAAATGAATCCCTGGCACGTGTTAATTTCTGATAGGAATTCTGGCTCCTCGTGGGGGGGCGGGGGCTGCTGCGTGTGTGTCGACTGATGACACAGTGATCCATCAAGAAAGAATAAAACCAGCAAGCACATGGCCTCTGGGGGACTTTTTAACTTCAAGTCCATAATACGAAAACGTGTTCTTTCTTGTTATAAACCACCCTGAGGCAGCAGCTGATAATAGATTAAGAAGTTTGCCTTCTCTATGAAAGTTGCATTTGATAGGGGGATATTCATCTACTCAACATTTATGGAACCTTTTTTTTTTTTTTT
>CAUYQG010245528.1:0-17590 GCA_963574415.1 Tarsius wallacei
TTTTGAGTTGGAGTCTGACTCCGTCACTGCTGGGCTCTGGTAGTCCTTCCAAGTAGCTGGAACTACAGGCGCTTGCCACCATACCCAGCTAATTTTTTTGATTTATTGTAGAAACAGGGTCTCACCAACTTGTTCAGGCTGATCTTGAACCTCTAGACTCAGGCAATCCTCTTACCTCGGCCTCCCAAAGTGCTGGGATTACAGGCTTGAGCCACTGCGCCCGGCCTAGGGCAACTTTTTAACAAAAGAGAGTTGCCCATTACTAAGGGAGTAAGGGTAGTTGCAACTGTTTATGGTGGCTTCCCATGGTTGGGAAGGAGAGTGAGTGGAGATTTCAATGAATTACTTCCTGGTCTTTTGCATAGGATCACTACCACCTAAAACGAATCCGTCAGTAGACTATTGGTTCTGTGGTGAGTATGTGTACAAGCACACACAGGAAAAATATAAATATAATTTACTGCTTTAGTGGTAATAGTATAGACAGGCTGGTGTTTACTTGAATTGAACTGTAGCAATACCATAAACTTATTCAAAGAGATTAACAATATCATTAATTTCAATTCCCAAAGTATTTATTTTAAAGGTATGTTATATGCTTGATAGTGTGTGCTAAGTTCCTTAGAGAGTTGAAAAGAAAATATGGAAGACACCAGCATTTAGAAATCTATGATGTCATTTAAACTCACTCTGAAACAGAGAATCAAAGAATATAAGAAACTGTACAATAAAGTACTAAGTTAAACCTCAAATTAAGTATCCAAAGTGTAATACATACCTTCAGGATGAAAGGCCTGAAGAGAAAGGAAAGAGTTGGACAGTTATCAAGGAAGACTTCATGAAGGAAGAGAGCAAGAACTAGACACTGAGGAATTGGAAACTAGATAGAATAAAAGGTGTGAATTGTCTTTCCTTTCATCCCAGGCCTCTTAAAATCAGCCTGAGCAAAGCACTTATATCAAGAATTTGTTTATTCATTCATCAGACAAGTAAGCCTAATATATACCAGATTTCAGGTAGAAAGGTAAATAGGCATGATGTATACAGGGACAATGAAGAAGCTTACTTGATAAAACAGAGTCTGGTAGTGAGTTGTCAGAAAATGGACACAGAGAGAAGGTAAAGAGAAATTCTGTTCACTCTGAGAGACAGAAATCAGATGGCTCACGAGAAACTGCTCTAAATTTTTGAAGAGGAGAAAGGTAAAATGAATGTAGTATTAGTGAAAAGCTAGTCTAGAAGCAGTGGTCAGGATCCTTGGAGCAAGTCAGTACACACATGCACACACACACACACACACATATATATACATATAATTTATATATATAATTTGCTCACTTGAAAAATTGATTTGGCCATGTCAAATCTTCAAGAAAAATAATATTTGAACATGGCAATGAATACTCTGGAAGGCAAAAACAGTCAATCATCCCTAACTTTGGTTTACAGTTATCATCAAATAGCCTCAGTCTAATTCCTATGAAATTTCACCTAATCTCATCATCAAACTTATCATAGGCTGTGTCATCCATTACTAATCAAGAGGGAATATCAAGAAGTTTTTCATCTGTACCCAGATATCCATGTGGTTAGTTAAAGAGGGGATTTTTTTTTTTCTTCAGAGACATAAGGCAATGGGACAAGAAAGAAAAATATTTTCAAAGAAACAAAAACAAAAAAAGGTCAAACAGCTTATGCTTCTCCACTACCAAAAAAAAAAAAAAAAAAAAATCTTATTTTCCTGCCATCAGACCAAAGGTCTTATTCTTTAAGGAATCTGTGATACCCAAGCTGATTAGGATAAATCTGCCCTAAATTGCAACTGGCCTCATTACATGACAAATATATACATGTGTTTACTGGAAAGACTCTCTGGGGAAGAAAGTGTGAAAATTACCAAAGAATAGCTTTAACTTTAAAATATCAGGATGAATTTCACACAGCAACAAACATAATTTCACTAACACTGCATGAAAACAGTATACACCTAAACAGCTATAAATCTTTACTTATAAAAATAACAGTAAGTTCAGTACTTCTAATGAATAAAAATGAAGCTTAAATCTATATTCAGTATCAGTTTGGCTGCTAAGAGATCAAGTCTAAATCTTCGTTTATTGCCTTCTTGATCAGCTCCAGACCACGTGGATTTGCTTTTCTCATTATAAGTATATCAAATATGAATGTAGCCACCCAACCCTCAGTGACTTAAAGAGAAGGCGCTGTCTTACTCTTAACCAAAACACTACATATTGGCACACTAGGTGTTTCAGCCTCGACACGAGTGGGCTGAGACTTCACAATAAGGCTGTTGCATCTAAGACCACACTGTCCTTTCCTGATGCTACAGAGACATCTGTAGGGACAGCAGCAGACGTGAAAATGCAGCCAAGAAAAGGAGTTTAGAAACGCTAGACAGACAAATTCTTCGTAGCCAACCCAACAACCACAGTCATTTCACAAGTTTGGTTTTATAATTTCCAGAGAAACGGAAATTCACTCTAAATGATCCCAGGCCAATTTTTACTGGTCAGCCCAAGCTTATTGATATAGTTGCTACTGCAATTGCTCCTGTAAGGAGACAGCGAAGACAGCTATGGGTGACAAAATAAGGAACTGGTTCTTGCTTTTGGCAACACTTATAAGAATCATGGAAAACAGGGAGTTTAGATGATCAGACTTCACTATAGCCATGAGCTTTTTTTAGTGTTGATACATTGGCTGTCTCTTTTCTTTTAGAATTGTGACCGCAAGGTAACCAATAAAATCTGATCTCTATCTTCCATAGCATAGACAGTCCTGAGCATATCCCCTCTTAGGGACTATATCTTCTAGGTTTACTTACAGTTAGGCGTGGCCATATCACTAAGCTTTTGCCAAAGGAACAGATGCCTTCTCAGCCTCATAGTGAAGTAAGCGTGTACCATGAACGTATCTGTTCTACGTTCTCTCCCTTCCCTTCCTTCTTGCTGCAATCCAGACAGGGCAACAACTCAGTTTCTTGATTGCCCTGGATGATGTGAGAACATGAAATAAGCAGAAACTAGGTACTAAATAACTTCAAGGAACAGAGTTGCCCTACTGACCTGCAAATATCTCCCGAAAGAAATTAATCTTTTATATTCTTTAAGACTACACCTCTTAGAGTTTAGCTTTATCCCATTTAATATGCCTTATATAGCTTATATAACCACAACTGTCAGTTAGTTAATGAATTTCAAACTAATTTATTAATTAAAAGACAGTTTTGGATATTCAATATCGTGCCATTCTGGATCAAAATAAAGCAAATTATGTTTGTACCTGTTAAACAAACTTACGTGAGCTGTGCTTTCCCAGTGATATGACTTTCTTGAGGCTGTTCCCTCCATCTGAATGACGTCCTTGAACATCTGCATATTCCACTAGAGGAGAACTTGCGGATTGAAGAGTGGATGCAAACTAAGGTCTATGAAACTCCTCCCACTTGGACCACCTGTCCCACATCAGTGGTATCTTTTCCACAGACCTAAAGAATCTCTACCTCTCCCATGCATTTTAAGCCTCAGGGTTTAATGGGCCTTTACTCATATCTGTAGAGATCTATTATTTTTAACATTCATATCTGGGATTCTAGAAAGTTCTTCCTAGTGTTCATATCTTTTTCTTTTTCTTTTCTTTTTTTTTTTTTTTTTTTTTGAGTCAGAGTCTCACTTTGCTGTCCTGGCTGGAGTACAGTGGCACACTTACAGACAACACAGCCTTGACCTGTTGGGCTCAGAAGATCCTTCCACCTCAGCCTTCCAAGCAGCTAGAACCACAAGTGCATGCCACCACACTCAGTTAATTTTTAAAATTTTTTTTTATTCTGAAGATGTAGAGTACAATTCAGGGTTAGGTATACAAACATTGATTATGCAGGTACCCTTGTTGATAAGGTATGCCCCTCCCTCCCCTAGCAGTTTCCCTCAACTGCCAATCCCACACCCCCTACCGATAGTTTCCCATTACTGCCAAATGCTTTCTTATAGTATTATAATTGTTCAAGGTCTGCTTATGAGTGAGAACATATGGTACTCTGTTTTTTGTTTCTGTGATAGATCACTGAGTATGATCGACTCCAAATCCACCCAAGTTGCTGCGAAATCCATACATATGTCCTTCTTTATGGATGTATAATATTCCATTGTGTATATGTATCACATTTTCTTTATCCAGTCCAGCTTCGATGGGCAACATGGTTGGTTCCATGTTTTTGCTATTGTGAATTTACTGTAGAGATGAGGTCTCTGCCAGGTTGCCCAGGTTGGTCTCAAACATCTGGGCGCAGGCAGTCCTCTCACCTCCACCTCCCAAAGTGCTGGGATTACAGATGTGAGCCACCACATCTGGCCTAAATCTTTAAATAGGATCAGACGCATAAGATGTTGGAAAACTATCACTCTCCATCAAACAATGAATTCCTTTTTACTAGAACTAAATCACAACTCTACAAATAAGGCTTTTTGGCTAATTAAGGAAAATAAGGTTTGAGGAGGAGGGAGGCAGTTGGGATAAATTTCAGGCCCACATTAGAACATCATTGGTTCTTAAATCACCTCCCTGCTTTCTCTTCTCTTTGGATCATCTGCCTGTAAGACAGACTCTCTTTCTTTTCAGTGTTTTCCCATATGAGACGGCAACTGTCCTGCTTGCCATATCCTCAGGATAAGCAAATTAATCATATTGATTCCTTCTAATGAGACAGTGGGTGTATCTACTAACTGTATTTTTTTGTATCCAGTGAACATGCCTACGAATTTCATCCTTCATCCAAACAGATGCTTTTAGTGGTGGTATCTGCTGGCACTGTGGCATGGGTTCTCACCCCTGGCAGATTAGAATCACCCGTGGATGACACCAGAGCTGATTGAAAACATGTCCATGGTCAGGTTTCATGCCAAACCAATTAATTCAGAATATCTGGCAGCGAACCTTGCGCATACGTTTTTTATTTGTTGTTGGTTTGGTTTGATTTAGTTGTCAAACTCCAAGGGTGACCCTAGTGCTAAAGTGCAGCAAAAGTAGAGATTCAATCCCTAGAACAGTGGTTCTCAAAGACTGGCAACCCAACCAGCAGCATCAGCTTGACCTGGGAACGTGTTAGAAATGTAGATTATCAGGCCCCCCCTCAAAACCTACTGAATCAGAACCTCTCAGAGTGAGGGCTTAGACTGTTTCAGCAACACCTCAGGTGATTCTGACATGCAAGTTCAGGTTTGAGAACCACAGTATTAGGACACTCATTCCATGATGCCTTGTGAGCCTTTCCTGTGTCCGAGTCCTCTGTATATAAAGATGAAATGGAACTGGGAGGAAAAGACCTAATTTGGCCTGATATCATTGGGAAAGATTAACAATATCCAGAGGAAGAAATGCTTAAGCCTCCTTGCAGAAAGCTCTCCACACAGCTTTTTCAGCATCCTCTGGGATCATCAGGTGGGTCATCACAGACCACAGACGGGAGATCTTAAAACTCAAATATCCATCTATTCTCCATCTTCTGATGAGCAAAATCTGATGAGAGTTACACAGAGTGAGCCCGAGAACAAGAAGTATAAAGACAAGCGGCATTTCCTTCTGCTCTGAAGGCACTGATCAGTTCCACCCATTCCAGGAGTTCCCAAGAGATGACAAGTCAAGTTTTGCCAGATTTAAAGGCTCTGGCTTCACTCCTGGGATAATGGAATAAATCATGGGATAATGGGATAAATCATAGCACTGAATATATATTAACCATTTAACCATTCCTTAGCAAGGTCAGGGCCAAACCTACGCCAGATTCCCACAACCAGCCACCCATCCACCATCGTCCCCCTCACCCCACCCCCAAAACACACACACACACACACACACACACACACACACACACACACACACACTCCTTCTTGGGAATCCCAGGTAGGCGCCATCCCCTCCTGGCCCTGGAAGTCCAGCTCCTGCCGTTCAACCCAGAAAGAAAAAAAAAAGACAAGCATAAGAAGCCAAAGGGCCGATGTTCTGCTGTTTTCCACGGAAATCGCTTCCGCTGGCCGGCGCCACCTCCCCGGTCCCTGTCGCCCGCGCGCCCGTGGCCTGAGCACTCGCGGAGCCCCCTCCCCGCTCCCGCCTCCCGGGAGGACTAGGGGGAGGAGCGCGGGGCCGGCCCTCGGCGCCAGGAACTGGCCATCGGGGTTCAGAATTCAGCCTGGGGCTCCGAACACCTCACCTCCCGCGGGAAAGCAGCAAGCCCGGCGCTCGCCAGATCCCAGCCTACTCAGCAGTTCCCAGAACGAGAGGAGCGGGCCGAGGGGAAAGGGAGCCAGGAAGGGGGGCGGGGGCGCAGGGCGCAGGCAGGCACTTCCCTGCCTTCCCACGCGACTTCCTTTCTGGCCCCGCCCCATCCCCTCTTCCACGTTGTCCCCTTGCCACTCTTCTCGACCTTTCTGCAGCTCTCCTCCCAGACACTCGTGGAAACAGGGAGGAAGCCACGCCCCGCTGCCCTCTTGACCTCGCACATTCCTGAAAGCCTTCCAAGCTGGGCTGGAAAAGAAAAAGCAAAGGATCACGCGCTGCAGATATTATCTCGATATTCCCTCATCCACTCCCACACACGCACCCCTGAAAACACGAGTCCAATAGAAACACCAGCCCTGGGTAAAATGATCAAGTGATTACATGAATGCCCTTTGTCTGCCATCCCACACACGCCACCAAGCAGGCACACATTCATGTGTGCTCACCCTCTGAGTACTCAGTGGCTCTCCACAGAAGGCCTTTTATGTGCTGTATCTTCCTGTCTCATTTTGCTCGGGGCCTGTGTGGTGGCTGGGATATATCGGCCGACCTTCACTTGGCCTAAGCCTGATTTTTCTTGGTCCTGGATCTGCACCTGGTTCCACCCATTCTGTCCCCTACCCAGACCCTTAGTGAATATGTCCACTGAAAACAATTAAAAAGTAGATCTCAAATGTTTTGCCTGATGTAGTTAGTTATTTGCCTAATGTAGTAGCTAAAGATTTTCTTTTCTTTAGGCCTCAGTATCTTCTCACAACCATAGAATCTTTAAATACATTGTGCTAATCTCACTATTTCTCCTGAGGACCCGACCTTGAGGTCTTGCTGGCTGAGGGCACCTATGTGTTGAAGGGCATCAGGATAGACTCTCAGGTAATATGAGTTAAAATCCATACCTGTAACTTAAAAGAATGTTTCTGCTTATCAGGTATTACCCATCACACAGCGTAGGATTACTGGGAAAAGAGTACTCAGGACATATCTTTAGAGGAAGGAAGGGATCCAGCAAGGTCTAGAGCAATGGTGTTCAGTCCTGACTGCACATAATATTCACCAAGGAGACGTGTCAGTATTTGTGTGAGGATGGCTCTTGAATATATATTAACCATTTAAAAATATAAAAATCATTCCTATGCTCTGGGATGAAGACTGGACATAATTTTTAGGTGTTTGTTTTAATTCCTGAGTTGATTCTAATATACTGTCAAGAGTAAAAATTACTGCTAAGAGTAGCAAAATACAGTCTAGGACCAGCAGCATCATCCTAACCTGGGAACTCGTTAAAAATGCAAATTCTCAGGTCCCACCCCAAACAGACTGAATCAGGATCTCTGGAGGTGAGGCTCAGCAATCCATGTTTCAACATACCCCTCCCCCAAATCATTCTGATGCATGCTAAAGTCTGACAATCAATGGCGGTGGGGTGGTCTATACTGTCATATACCTCCCAGAGAACTAAGAATAGTTTGCATATTTTTCAAGTATTATAAACAAACAACAAAGAAGGCCTATAGTGACAGATCTCTAGTGGTCCATAAAGCCTAAAATATCTGCTAGATGCACCTTTACAGAAAAAGGTTCTATTCTAGATTAGAAGTTTATATAGGGGGGACACTGTTATCCCACCAGACAATGGCACTATGAGGGTACTGAGAAGTTTTGTGGATTAGCAAGGGGCAGGAGAGTTAGGGAAAGAAGACAGGAAGGTCTCAAGAGTTGAGAGGGGGAAAGACATTTTATTCCCATTCAGGTGAAACAATGGTTGCTTATGGAACTTGCTAAAATCAAAGGAGGTCAAAGCAAGGTTGCCCTCTTTTGTGTAGAGGTGCATTATTATTACCATCAAACAAACAAGTATATGGTATATATGAGCCACAGAGTTTTCTAGGTAGACTCTGAAGCAGACTAACTCCATGTTCAGCCCACAGTCAGCAGCCCCGTCTCTACCCAAGGCTGTGTGTGTGTAGGTTTGCTTCACTTATGGGTCCTTCAGCTCCTTGAAGACAGAAAATAGAGGCCTTATTTATCTTTGTGGTAGTTTCAAACTGAAGGAGAGTGATAGGCACACAGTAGGTACATACATGTGGGCATTTTAATAAATGTTTGTTTAAAATTTCTGAATGTAGCTGGGCTGGGTGGCTCAGCCTGTAATCCCGAGTTTTGGGAGGCTGAGGTGAGTGAATTGCCTGAGCCAGCGAGTTCCAGACCCGCCCGGGCAACTTGGCGAGACCTCATCTCTACAATAAATCAAAAAATTAGCTGGGCATGGTAGCGCGTGCCTGTCGTTCCAGCTACTTGGAAGGCTGAGGCGGAAGGATCGCCGGAGCCCAGCAGGGCGAGGCTGCGGTAGCCGGGAGTGGCCACTGATCTCCAGTCTGGGTGACAGAGTGAGACTCCAACTCAAAAAAAAAAATTTCTGAATGTACATTAATAACACAAAAAACAACAGATGCTGGTGAGAATGCAGAACGTCCTGCACTGTTGTTGGGAATGCAAACTAGTTCAACCTCTACAGAAAACAGTGTGACGATTCCTAAAAGAACTAGAAATTGACCTTCCATATGATCCAGCAAGCCCCTTTCCAGGTATATCCCCAGAAGAACTCAAATCACTCTACAAAAAAAAAGATGCCTGCACATACATGTTTATTGTAGCACTATTTACAATAGCAAAAGCATGAAACCAACTGTGCTGCCCATCGAAACTGGACTGGATAAAACAAACGTGATACGTATACATGATGGAATATTACGCAGCCATAAAGAATGACAAACATATGGACTTTGCAGCAACTAGGATGGATTTGGAGTCTATAATATTCAGTGATTTATCACAGAAACAAAGAACTGAGTAACACATGTTCTCACTCATAAACGGACCCTGAACGGTTACCATAATACTATAAGAAAGGAGATTGGCAGTAGCAGAAAACTGCCGGTTGGGATGGGGTTGGGGGGGGCAGGACATTAATAAGGGTACCTGATCTCAAACCAGGCAAAATGGGGACCAAAGGTAGGCTCAGACTTTACCTGTACGAGAACCACTTGCATACCCAATTCTAAATTATGCCCACACCTTTAAAATAAAATTTTAATAAATAACAAAATTTCAGTATGTGGTTTGCTAAGATATAGTGCCAACTCTCCACATGTGTGCTAGGTTAGGTATTTGGGGAAACTGTATCAATTGTTAGATAGGGAGGTGGCTAAAAAATAAATAAATAAAGGCTTGGGGCCTCCAGAGTAGTGAACATTATATTTTATTTAATCTTAAAAGAAATAATGTCTATCTTTAATAGAGCAAGGTGTTCCTTCATAAAATGGGATACATCTTTAACAACTCAAAACAAATGCATTGCCGGTTAATGTTGTCAGCACAATTTCTTCACCTAATAATGGGTCATCTCCCTGCTCACCATTCTTCATACAATTAGTAAACTAAATGGGTATGCATAGATTTCAACTTTAAAGTCTACAATTACAGCATCCATTTCGATTGAATAATGCTGCTTCTAGGCCCTGGATGACAGCCATTACTAATACTACTTGGCTGTGGTGAAGTTAAAATGAATTCTATTAAAAGAAAAAATCCTAAGTAACAGATATGTTCACAAGTTGCTCTCCATTTAGCGTTCAATCTGTTTAAAAATATGTGATTCTTTTAATCCAGAATTAATGTAAAATTACTACATTTCAGCACAATATTGTGTGCCTTAATAAACTAAATTCTTTTGCCGAAAATGTCATATTGTAATTTTGGGGAAAGGCAATCATTTGGGGCTTGGGTAATCTTTCTCTGAAAATTAAAAAAAAATGCCATTGATTCACAAACAAATGTTTGTTTCCTCAAAGTTAATTTCCACTTTGTGTTTCAAGGCCACTTCAAGTCATTCAGACACCTCACTTGCCATCAAATTAAGAACAGATGTAGCCACCCCAACATAATCCACTACAGTAAAACCTTATATACCAGTCAGGTTGGGCTGCCATGACTAAATATCATAGACTGAGTGGCTTACACAACAGAGCCTATTTTCTCACAGTTCTAGAAGCTGAACGTCCAAGACCAGGGTGCCACGGGGTCCAGTTCTGGTGAGTTCTCTGGGAAGGCTACATCCTCACTGTGTCCTCACAGGGAGAGATAGCCCTCTAGGTCTCTTCTTATAAGAACACTAATCCAATCAGATTAGGGCTCCACCCTTATGACCTCATTTAACCTTAATTATTTCGCCAAAAGTCCTACCTCCAAATATAGTCCCACAGGGGTGGGGGGTGGGGGTGTTAGGTCAAGTGAATATGGTGGGGGACACATTTAAGTCCACAGCATCTTGATTTTTAAACATCTAAAAAATTAACATTGTTGAATATACACTACCTAGGTAAATCCAGTTGCAGGCAACTATCATATGAAGTCTCATTTACGCATGTAGTTGTAAAAACGTGAGCTTGCTTTGTGTCTTTAGCAAAGTAATTTTAAAAATTGTCAAATGACAGTATCCCTTTATGAAAAAAATTGTGACTATATTGAAAGTGTGGTTGAGGCTACCTAGAAGGTTGAGGTGTGAGAGGCTGAAGAATAACACATTCAGAACACTACTAAACAGTAAAGATCACCAAAAAAACACAGCAAAGACTGTAATTTTACTAAAGTCACGCAGACACCATATGAAATTATTGCTTCAAACTTTGATTAAATAATTTTACCTTTGACAACCACGTTGTTTGAATGCATGTTTTATACCACAATTTCCCATAAAAGAGGCAAAATTCAAAAAAAAAAAAAATCTGCCTGGAGGAAAGATATACCTAAGGAATACAGTATAGAATATGCCTCAGGATCAATACAGATCCAGGCTTCTATGTCAAACTCTTTTATCTATTACTAACTACTCTTAGGTACCTATGGCTACTAATATCAAAGAAATATTCCTATGGATATTAGTTTGATGAATATTTCTAAAGGCAATGGTAGCCATCTGAGGGTTCATATTACTAAGATAAGACTCTCCCCAACTAGAACATATAGCCAAATACTCTCCTAATCAGATCTGCTTAGGAGGTTGAGCCTTTCCTGGCTTCCTCTTAATGGTCCTGTAAACATCCACCCAGCTCCTGTATTGGACTATATCCTTATTATAGCTCAGCTGAATAGTAACAGAACTCCAAGGTTGATTTTCTTGTCTGGGCCCTCCTAATCAAAATCAGACCCAAAGAACCAGATTAAATTATCCCGTTCAAGAAAGTTAGCTCTTAAAGCAGACAAGATAGATCATCCCACCCTGTGTTTTAGAGAAAGTCTCCAACAACCTTACACTATATTCGCCTTTACTGAAGCCAGCTTAAATCTCTTTCTGTTTGCTACAGCCAAGTAACTCTCAAGGCAATAAAGAATTCACCATGCACTCACAGTCAACAGACTGGGCTAGTCAACAGAGGAGGTTAGGAGAAAGTCACTGTTGAGAAGAGGTGTGAGTATTCAAATAACATCAGTTAGGAACTAGCCAAGAAAGATAACCCATGTCAGATAATGCCATAGGGCAAAAAGGAAAAGTCTGAAACTGAGGAGACAACCCAGGTAACTGCAGGGAAAACTATCACCCGCGGGCCTGGAGAACCAGAGAGAGAAGACAGGATTAATAGAACATGAGATCTGGGGCTCCCCATCAGGATGGGAGTTTATAGAGGGAGGTGCCACCTAGGAAAGCTGAAATCACAGAAAGATGCAACTATAGTCAAAAATCCATCCTAAGTAGGAGGGTTAGGGGTGAGAGAAATTCCCTGACTTCTACTCTCCTGCTCCCCTTCCATCTCCCTCCTCTGTCTCTCACTGGCCAAACCCAACTGGAAGTTGGTTGGCCAAAAGAGCTAGGGAAATGCAGGTGGCAGGAGTAACACCACTCTACACAGGGTGGTATCTGAGAAAGGTGGAAAAGTGGGTCAAAAAGCAAACGGATCAAAGAGTAATGGAAGTGAATCAAAGAGTAATCTTCAGCCTCTCATACAGATTACTAGATCTGCATCAGCAAGACTGATAGGCCAAGACTACTTAAATATGGCCTGTTTTGGTAAAGATTGATTCAGAATCTATAAAGGCCCGGGCCTGAAGTAGAGACTATAAGCAATTCACATGAACTCAGTTGTGGTCAGAAGGCATTCGATTGGACTTTGAATGCATACACAGACATAATGTAGTCAGAAGCCAACTGAAGATGTCTTTTCATAGTGGTAGCAACAAAATGTAGTTACTACATTCAATTTAACCCTCCAGCTCTGGGGCCATAATGTAAGTGGTACTGTGCTTCAGAACGGGGAAGAGGAATAAGAAGTGAACCAACATGTATTGAGTTCCCACTATGTTCCCCTATCTGGGTTGAGTGCATTATAAACACTTCTTCATTTAACAGTATAAAACCTTGTGTTCTCCATGAGTCTCTCATGATTGTGCACATTTTATAAGCAGAGTCATCCCCAGCTTTTTGTCCAAAGTTTCCTCAGATAGCAAGCAGCCTTAAAATATAGAGATGGTATCTCCTTCCAAAGAAGAGGGCAGAGTGTTTGGTTGGTTTTTGTTGCTGTTGCTTTTCTTTCTTTCTTTTTTTTTTTTGAACTGTTCAATATATAGAAGATAACATCTTACTCTGGGACAAAGGTTAGGCAGGTTTGCTTTTGAACCATTATAAAAGCTCTGGATTCTTCAAACTTGAAATTCCCGAGCCGTGTGGCAAACCCACTTGGAAGATAGCATCTGCCTGGGCGGCTCGCCATGACAGAGCAGATTTGGGTGGCAAGGAGAACTAACACAAACACGAAACTCAGGCTGCTTGTTATGCCATGTGTCCTTAGTCTCTGGCTGGGAGTTTTGTGTCTTCTGCCAGCATCCATGAAACTGCAGCAGGCTAACCTGTAAACTTGCAAGTAGGATAAAATCTCAGGTCCTTCACATTTCTTGACTCTAGGAACACCGGACTAGTTTAAGGCAAAAGAAGTATTTTAGGCACAAAATATAAGGAATTCAGGCTCAGGATCCTGCAAGGACCTTCTCGTTTCTTCCCTTGCTCTAGTTTTGGCCTTGCTTGACACCTTGGGTACTAACATTTTACTTATTTTATCCCTGAATTTTATAATTTCTTTTTTAGATTGTAAAATCTAGTTTATTTAGAAAGTAAATGAGAGAGAGAGAGAGAGCTGGGGGGGGGCGTGATTCACCTCACCAAGGTAAGGGAAGGGACCAAAGCTCAGGAAGACATGGCCAGGACTTAGGAAAGCAATGGTCATAAATAAATTTTTTAGCCCAAGATCTTTCTTCACCCAAATCACATTTTGCCATATGTGTGTATATTCATGCATGAAATATTTTCAGGCATGGAGAATCTGAAGTGGTGATGGCACCAGAGATTACTAAAGAAAACCAGAACTTTCCGATAGGAAAAATAAAAACAAGGTTTTGAACTGTTTAGTCAAAGCTGGGCAGCAGCATCTCTGATACCATTTTGATTTTGGAGTGCAGGATGTACAGTTTTCACTTGCAGAACAAACAAATCACAGTGTACCAGGCTCGGCTGTAGTGAAACTTTAATGTATTACCTGGTCTTCACGAAGAAGACAGCAAGCTCCCTTTGGAATTTTCTACATTGAAGAGATATTCACACTATAGAAAATTGGTTGCTATGAAAGAATAACTCAGTCTGAGCTAAAATGCTTTGCAGACCATGACGGAAAGTGGCAGAGCTGTAAACACTAATGGACCTTGTAAACAGTGGTTTCAGACATTATATCCAACCACTGTGGCAGATGAGTTGCTTTTTTCTTTTTCTTCTATTTAGTGTCAGATGGCAAGCACAGAAAAAAAAAAGTCACTGGAATCTTCACTGAAAACTAGTGATAAATTTTATGGAATATAGGATGAAAGGGGATGCCAGGGACCTAAAATGATACTTTCACTCAGATCACTTAAAGTTAAAAAACAAAAAACAAAAAACAACTCACTTAAATGGGGTGCTTAACTCTTCATTAAAAAGGTTAATTTGGCAATGTTTAAATAAAATACTTGAATTCCATTAATAGACATTAACATCAGAATCTGAAGTTGTTCCATTTGTTAATATAGATGGGAGGAATGAAGGCAGACCAGGTCAAATGTAAACATCAAAGTGAACGTTATGTCTTGAAAAAGTAAAAGATATGAGACATTAAGTCATGTCTTGGATTCTTAAAATTTCAACCTCTGAATGATGCAAATTATCCTACATTTAATTTTGACTGGATGATAGATCAGGCATAAAGAAGGCAAGACCCATATACAATGAAAAAAAAATTCACATATAAATGTAAATATATAAATATAAATAAATACAAACATGTGTGTATACAGACAGACAGACATATAGTACTACCTGACTAGAATAAGGCAGTATTGTATAAAGCATTATTGTATAAGGCAGTATTGTATAAAGAAAGCTACTCATTTTGTTTGCCTATCCTGGGACCCGGTACCTTTACTGAAATAATATCCTTTCAGTCCTATTGCATCTATAACAATCCAAAAGTATCTCTAAAACTACCTACAGTAGTTCTTTAACTTAGCGTTTTATGAAACTATAATAGATGTAACGTAGAACGATCAAACTGACATGATAAAAGACTTATATTCGACTTTACTAACCAGTTGACTTATGCACTGACACTGAATTATTTAATTGTTACTTAACCTGCAAGTTACTTAACATCTCTTAGCTTCAGTTTTCTTCTGAGGAACATAATAGAAAAAAAAATACCTTAATGTTACTGTGAATTTAGTGAAATAATACAAATAAACTGGTTGGCATGAGCCTAGTTTTAAAAAATGTTAGCTATTATTTTTTATCATGTGTACCATAACAAATATACTTTCTCCTCACTGAGGACTGGTGAAAACCATGAGTCATTTATGACGCTAAGAATCAGAGCTACCTTTCTTCTCTTCTGATCTCTGGGCTCTGCTTACCATTTTCTAAGTGCCCCACAATGTTCTTATTCGGCCTTCCTCAGGGGTCAGATGCCTCATCGGGGCTTTGAATTCTCAGATGTTATCTGCAATATCTCAAAAGTTCACTTTTCAATATCCGAGTCTTTGTCTACCATGGTAAATGATCTCAAACTCTCCTCCAAAGTGCTCTTCTGAATGCCTGCCAAAGATTACTCATGTCCCAGAAAGTATCTTCCCTCTGGATTTGAGTGTCCCGCAACTTGCTGTTCCTCTGGGAGGGCTCTGAGCCTGACACCTCCCGGTGCTGCCAGATATGTGTCTTGTGCTCTGTTCTGCTGCAGGGATGGAGGGAATGGAATCTGAGTCTGAACATTTCTAGTTGGAAGAGTCACCTCTGAGTCTGGTCATTGCCGAAAAGAATCTCCCATTGTGTGATTAGTAAACTATGATGCCACCTGCTTGTCTCCACTGAACATCAACTGGCCTGGGAACAGCCGCCAAGAGACCTTACTTTTTATAAATGTCATTCCTGATATTTTGAGTATTTAAAAATAGAAACACGCTGTAGAATGGTTATTATTACAGACACAGTGGCAGATCCCTTCCCACCTTCCCCACCACCAACAGCAAACACTTACATAGTGCTTTCTATATGCCAATTATTGTCCTGAGCACTTTACATATAACTACTCACTGTCTTCAACAGCAAGACTATGAGATAGAAACATGTATTATTGCCATTTTACAGGTTAGGAATTTTAGGCACAGAGTAGTTAAATTGGTTGCCAGTGGACACAGCTAGTAGGTGACTGAGCAGGGGTTGTAGTCCTCTATTTCTTTTCAAATAGCACGATAAACCCATATTTATATGACCATTATAAATAATGCTAAATATTGGAAATTCTCTCACTTCGAAACGTAATCATTGACACATAAAAAACTTGTGTCCAAAAGAAGAAAATAACTATAAATTGAAAACGTTTTGGACACATTCGAAATAACTAACTGGAAGCAAAGTCACTTGTCTTCTAACAACTTTCCTGATGCAAGAATAAATACAAGATGCAAAAGATTACAAAACCAGATCTGCAATACATTTTATGCTTTTTCTTTGCAGAAATAGAAAATGCAGGATAAATAACTATTTCATGAACCATTCTTGGGAGAATTATGAGTACCTTTTGAAATAGCTGTAACATAAGTCAGCTCTGAATGTCTTGATTAATACTGCCATCTAATGCCCATTGGAGAAATCCAAATTTAGTTTAGACTGAATATGCCCTAGTGCTGTCCTCCAATACTACTGACAGAAGTGGCAGCACAAATTGTATTATCAACTAGAACCTTATAACTGCATCCATCATTTTGAGATAAATGTTAGAAAGCACTGAGACTCAGGCTTCCTAGCCTTGCAGTCCAGCTTCCGATACTTTAGTTTGAAGGTATGGTGGCATGGTCATTACAAGAACTGATTTTATTATAACCTCCTACAATATATGAGACAAACATCACAAAATATGTATAGTAAGACCCTATTTGTGCAATCAATATTTATTCTGATTTCTGTTTAAATCTTTTTACATTTTTCGGACTTTTTCCTCTCTTGATTTTTCCTGAAAAGTGTATTGATAAAACATGTCTGCCCTTAGCCTTGAAAAATACACCAGAATAAAGTGCAGAAGCTGAACAAAGTCAAAAGCGTGACTATAAGACCAAGTACTGCATGTATAAAGAAATGTACAGTCTGGACTGGATATGGTGACTTGTGTCTGTAATCCCAGCTACTTACTTGGGAGGCTGAGGCAGGAGAATCACTGAGTCCAGGAGTTTGAGGCTGTGATAATCGTGCCTGGGTGACAAAGTAAGACCTTATCTCTAAAAAAAGGGGGAAAAAGGTACGGTCTGTTATCTGTTTTCACACATATGTATTAATGTAAATGCATAAATTTTTCATTTTTAATTTCCTTGGATTATTTCCTAATACTTGATTAAAAATTATTTCCTGGCAATACATAGATTGGGTGATCCTTGGATCCTTTTAGCTAGGAATAAAAGATTAAGAGGAAAAATTATTCATTGTGATTTACATATTGATAAGTTAAAGAATCTTGACTCTTCCTAAAAAACTCCCATAATTTTTACATGTTCATTTAAATTTAACATATTGTATATATTATTGCATTTTTATAATATAAGAGTTGAAATATAAGAGTTAATGGTAGCCGGGCTTGGGGGCTCAGCCTGTAATCCCGTGCCTTGGGAGGCTGAGGTGAGTGGATTGCCTGAGCCCGCGGGTTCGAGACCCGCCTGGGCAGGCGAAACCTCATCTCTA
>CAUYQG010245531.1:0-18900 GCA_963574415.1 Tarsius wallacei
ACGCACGTTCTTTTTTTTGAATTTTGCTTTTGTGTGTTGCCTTTTTTTGGTTTCCCAACAAGTCCCTATTTTATATCCTGGTGGTTTCGCATCCGGGCCTCTTTTTGGGCCCCCCCCCCCCCCCCCCCCCGCGCCTCTTCAAGTGGGAGGCACCGTGGTCCTGGAGTCTTGTGGATTTCTGGGTTCAAATCCCAGCTTCATCTGATCTCCCGGACATTATCTTGTTACTTAGCCTCACTCAGTCTCACATTCCTCTCATGTTTAAAGCTACCTCATGGGAATGTCGTGACAATTAAAGGGCACATAGAGCTTTGCCCAAGGTTTTCTGGGTTGTGTGGACTCTCGCTGGTGAGGACAAGATAGTAAGAAAGAGACTCCATTCTCGCTGCCACTAAAACCCAGACCTAACTTCTCAGAGGCACCCTCAGTTCCACAGATACCTCTCTGTCTACAAATCTCACACAAAACTGAAAAAGATGCCCAAGGGTGAGTTCTCATTTGCGCTGTGCAGGGGCTTTTTGTCTAATCTCCACAATCCGAAAGACATTAAAGGAGACCCATAATTATAAGTAAACAGAAGTTGGAGCCAGGAGGTCCTTGAACACGTCTGTTGTTCTCCAGCTTCCTGCTGTGACTCATCTTCAACACACCAAAGTAGGGCTTCTTAGCCCTCGCGTAAATGTACCGTGCACCTCTTTGGTGGTCTGGTAAAGCGTGGAGCTCCTTCTCGGAACAACATTTAAAACTTGAGGCCGGGCGCGGTGGCTCAAGCCTGTAGTCTCAGCACTTTGGGAGGCTACCATGCCTGGCCTGTCAAGTTTTTTATTTTTGTTTTTGCTTTTTTTTTTGAGTCGGAGTCTCACTCTGTCGCCCAGGCAGGAGTGCAGTGGCACACTCACGGCCACTGCAGCCTCAACATGCTACGGTCAGGTGATCCTTCTGCCTCAACCTTCCATGAGACCAGGGGTTCGAGACCAGCCTGGGCAACTTGGTGAGACCTTGTCTCTACAATACATTTTTAAAAAAATTAGCTGGGCATGGTGGCTGTGCCAGTAGTTCCAGCTACTTGGAAGGCTGAGGGTGAAGGATCATCTGAGCCCAGCAGGTTGAGGCTCCAGTGCCTTCCAGCCTGGGTGACAAAGTGAGACTCCAAATCAAAAAAATATATAAATAAAAAATAAGGCTGGTGTTAGAGCGCATCTGTAGTTTCAGCTCCTTGGAAGGTTGAGGCAGAAGGATCACCTGACCGTAGCATGTTGAGGCTGCAGTGGCCGTGAGTGTGCCACTGCACTCCTGCCTGGGCGACAGAGTGAGACTCCGACTCAAAAAAAAAAGCAAAAACAAAAACAAAAAACTTGACAGGCCAGGCATGGTAGCTCACACCTATAATTCCAGCACTTTGGGAGGCAGAGGCGAGAGGATTGCCTGAGCTCAGGGGTTTGAGACCAGCCTGAGCAACATGGCGAGACCTCATTTCTACAATAAATAAAAAAAAATTAGCCGGGCATGGTGGCACATGCCTGTGGTTCCAGCTGCTTGGAATGCTTAGGTGGAATAATTGCCTGAGGCCAGTAGGTTGAGGCTGTGGTGGTAGTGAGCATGCCACTGCGCTCCAGCCTGGGTGACAGTGACACTCCGAGTTAATAAAAAAAAAAAAAAAACTTGATAAACGGCTGGGCATGGTGGCTCACGCCTGTAATCCCAGCACTTTGGGAGGCTGAGGTAGGAGGATTGCTTTAGCCCAAGCAGCATAGCAGGAGCTCATTTCTACAAAAAATTTAGCTGGTTGTAGTGATGCTGTGGTCCCAGCTACTCAGGAGGCTGAGGAAGGAGGATCACCTAAGCCCAGGAGATCGAGGCTGCAGTGAGCCATGATCATGCCACTCGTCCCTGCCTGGGCAACAGGGCGAGACTCCCAACTCAAAAAACAAAAAACAAAAACAAACAATAAAATAAAATACATAGGATAACAAAGGAAACAAATCAGACAGTTGTGGGAACTTTAGAAGGAAGCACATATTATAGAGCAGCATATATGCCTCTTCAGATCTAGCATCGGCCTAATGCTCATCGTAATTTTGTAGTAGTGGTGAATATAAATGACATTTGGAGAAAGCAGAAACAACCATAAGATTTGAAAATATCTGATTTCTATTGGTGGCAAATTCTACTGTGGTTCATTGTCTATATGCATAACTGAAGCAAATATTAACTTTCAATTACAGATTGGTGAAAATAGAGATGTAATTTCCCCCCAAATGCACAAATTCCATGAATGAATCTATTCATGGACCTTTTGGAAATCCATGGACCTGCAGTTAAGAATTCCTGCAGACCAGGCACCTCGCTTTGCAACTAGGGAAACTGAGGTTTCATGATTCTTAGGCTACAGTTCTTACCACTGAAATACATAACTCTGGAACTTGGAAAAAACGATTTCTAAACCTTTTTTTTTAACCCTGAAATTTCAAGGCTTACTCTACCAAAAACATACCAGTGTCTAGAAGCCTTGTTTGTGTAACCCTCAGAGCACACCACCTGGGAGGTGAACTTCCCTAGAGGTGCCCTGCAGAGCGGGCTCCAAGCTCTTGGAGCCTACCGGCTTGTCCCAGCCCGGGCTTTGAAGGCTGCAGCAGAGGGTTGATCTAAACCTTGGTAACTTTCTTCTAGTAATTCTTCATCTACTTTTTATTTATAAAAATGACCCTTTGTCTTTTATTCCTCCCCCACCCCAGTGCACTGAGCAAAAGAAAGTATCCTGGAGAATTTAGAACAGCAAAGGGATTTAAGCTCTGTCAGGTAAAGCTCCTTTCCCATTTGGGGAATGTCAGAACAGGGCCAGGATCTCTGAGAGCGAGCACACTGGTCTGACTGGCGCAAGTAATCTTCTCTTCCCCAGGCTCCTAGAGACAGAGGACATTTCCCTTCAAGGAGCAGGTTTCTCAGGGACCTCATAGAAAGCCTGTCCTCACCTGGGCAGTTCTGTCAACTGTCCCATCCCTCCTCCTGGACCCCAGGTCCCCAGACAGGCCCCTTTACCTCAGGACAGAAGTTCTTTCTTGTTCTCAGACTGGGGTTCACGTTGAATGAGCTCTCAGCCCCTAAGTTGCTCTTTGGTCTTGTTAAAACCCCATCTTACGCTTTCGTCATTGCTCATGCCTTCAAGACTGTTATGTCTGGTCTTTGAAAACCACAGAATGGGTTTTTAGCAGTCAGAGGTCTTTCTACCCCTCTTTCCTCCACCCCCACTGTGGGTTTTTTTTTTCTTTTCCCCTCTGTACCTCCTCCTCCACGTCTTTCTCTTTTTCCTCTTCCTTTTTCTTTCTTTTCTTTTTGTGTGTTAGAAGTAGATTAAGGTGCTGGGTGGGCTGAGAAAAACTACACCTTAAAAGTGTTTTTTGGCCGGGTGTGGTAGCTCATTCCTATAATCCCAGCACTCTGGGAGGCTGAGACAGGAGGATTGCTTGAGCCCAGGATTTTGAGACCAGCCTAGGCAACATAGCGAGGCCTTGTTTCTACAAAAAAATAACTAGCTGGGCATGGTGGTGGGCACCTGTAGTCCCAGCTACTTGGGAGGCTGAGGCGGAGGAATCGACTGAGTCCAGGAGGTCAAGGCTGCAGTGAACCATGATCATGCCACTACCCTCCAGCCTGGACCTCCAACTAAAAAAGAAAAAAAAAGTGTTTTTTACTTTGGGGGACAAAGATTTTTTTCTTGATGGTTCATAATAAGGAAAGGACTGAAATAGAATAACTAGAAGATAAAGGACAGATTGTGCCTCAAGTATAAAAAACGGCACCAAGTCTTTTCCTGAGAGGTTTTGTTTAGGAGTGGGACAGGGAACAGAGCTGCCCCGGGCTGAAGGAGGAAAGGCAGGGAGCTGTCAAGGAGGCCGGAGTGAGGGAGTGGCACGTGGGAGAGATGGGGAGTGGGGCAGCCAAAATGATGTGGGGGTGAGAGGATGGATGACTGACCTTATCTCCTGCCCATTTCTTTTTTTTTTTTTTGGTTAGAAATAATATTTATTATCCCCTCCCCCCACGTACAGATTACTTCTCAGAAACACGAAGATATCATCCATTTCCTCATCAATTACAGTTTGTAGAAAATAAACTTAACTCATCTCCTGCCAACAATATAGTTCCATCATTTTGTTAAACAGTATCCATTTCATTTTTCCCTGTTAGTTCAAGAATAGCTTCAAGGTTTATCTTTTGGATCAAATCAAGTTGATCGCTTTTTACAGGTAACAATTTCCTGATACATCCCCTCCCCCCGACCCCTAAAAAAAAAATCCTATATCCTAAGTGATAAACTCTTCTTGTACATTCAGCAAACTTTATATTGGAAAAGAAAAAGAATAATTGCCATAGGTACTTACTCTTGTGCACAGTAAGAAGTCAAGCTGAGCTCTACACCTCGCTTTGCAATGATGTTTACATAAATCGTTTCTTATCAAGTTACAATGGTAATTTCCTGAAATGTAGACGTGAAAGCTATATAATTACTCCACTGAAGCCGCCTTCTAATTTTTAGACTGAAGTTGTACCATCTCTATAAGGACAACCTGCATCCCAAGATAGCTTCCCCTTTTCCACTGCTCTCTAAAAGCTGGAATTCTCTCTCAGATCATGTAAAGAGATACATTAAAAGCACAAGGAAAAAAAAATGTTTTAGCTTGCTGACATAATGCCCGTAAGTTTGCTGACATAATGGCCACATTTGAACTTTAAAATGTAAAATCAGAGTTAAAGCATCACTTCATTCATACAGTACATTATTAATTAATCAACAGTGTCCCGCCGACTCAGAAGTTTCCTGAATTAGTTGTCTTCTCTGCATTTAGTACGTTTATAACCAATGACTCAATCAAAAAATGTGCTTGTAATAGGATGCTGGTTTAATTTTAGAATCAGAAGTTTCATATTGGGCTATTTTCAAATATAGAAATGCTGTGCATGGCATACCACTATTAATTTTGTTTCCCATTACCTACAGGAAGATTTATTCAAATAAAATTTTACAAGACAAAATGCAAATCTATATACCTATATAGAGATGTATATGTGTATATATTAAACCTAAGTATTATAAGCAATGCTAACATAGTTCCGGTTACACATTCCTAAAAACTTATTTGTTTTCAAGATACATGTTATAAAGAGGTTTCTGCAAAAGGCAAAATTAAGATTCAACATGATCTTTGAGGTTTTTCAATATTACTTCAAAAAGCTGTTTCTATCTCCCATAGTAGAAAACTATGCATTTGTTATCTTAGGAAAAAAAATTATAAAAAGATAATGCTATCATGTAAAGAGTTCACAAAAACTATATACTGTATAACCCATAAGAGTCACACCTCCTTAAGGTAAATCACAGTTATGGTTTTTATTGTATTACAGACATCACCACTGCCTTTCCTCCTTAATAATGAGAGAGTTTAACTTTTTTTTTTTTTTTAAACTTACTTAGTACCACAGAAATTCAAGTTCCAGTAGCAACAAGTTAAAACAAGATTACAAAATAAGGCATTCTGCTCAAATGTCATTAAGAGTAACAGGCTTAGGACAGCAGAGTGGGCTCATATCTTTTTTGCAATTTTATACAATCCAAACATTATATAGAAGGCAACCTTTACAAAAAAAAAAAAAGAAAGAAAGAAAGAAAGAAAGAAATCCAATTAATTTCTATTTTCCAAGGAAATGAAAAAAAAAAAAAATCCTCAACTTTGGCTATTTCTCCTACTGCCAAACAGAAGCTGATCTTATCTACACGACAAAGCCCACTATCAGAAATGCAGATGAGATGTCTTGGACCACACCATTCCTAAGCCTGTAGGTCACACACGAAATAACTTTTCAAATGACAGATTAAATCTAATTTGACAAAATCTCTGTAGTGTTATTCAGGAAAATAAGAAAGGGGACTCAGAGCACACACACGAGCACACATGCCATGGCCACAGTTTCCTCACACATGGCTCAGTTCTCCAGGAAGAACCCAGAACCCAAGTTCATCGCCGAGCTGCAGCATGTGTGAAGGGCAGCAACGCAACCTTTTCAGCACAAGGTAAGAAAATGATTCGACTTTTAAACAGCGAGTACCTTGAACCAAAGACTCTTACTAGAGTTGAACTTGAAAATACATGACTTCTTGAACTTGGACTCAACTGCCTGCTGCACTTCTACATTAAGTGTTGCTTAAATAAACAAAAATAGAGCTTCAATTCAGTATTCTACTGTCTACACATTTTAAAGCAATGGTTACGCCATCATCAACAGGTAAAATGCATCTAATTTGGGTCTTCTGAAACCTCTTATTTAAGTTTATTGTATGATAAAGTTCTTCACAGTTTAAAATACTGTGAAGAAATATATTTATGTTTGACTCTATTCACATACATATTATGTACACATACGATGCATCAGATGTGCCCATGAACTCCGAACACGTACCCATCAGCAGGACATGCCACAAGGTGCAGGAGCCCTGGATGATATGGTTGGTGTGGACTGTGAAATGACTTCCCAGAAATGCTTAGAGGAAAAGAATACCATCATGAATAATTATTATAATAAAAATGTTACCTCCCTGCCCGTTTCTATTCCGTTCTGTTCCTCCTTGGTCAGTGATAGCTGGTGAGATTGCAATGAATATTTCTAAATTCTAGGGTGTGTTTTTTTGTGATCAGATGGCAAGCACGTTGGTCTGAGAATTAGAAGACTTGGGCTCTAAGTCCTGCCCAGCTGGTCCAGGCCCAGTGCCAGAGGACCCAGCACACCAGAGATCATATGCCATGATTGCCAACTGGTGCCAGACTACCCAGCTCAAGGATAGAGGGAGGGTTGAAGGGAATTTTTCAGAACTAATCTAGAGCCACTTTCAACCTTGTTATTCCTTTTACTGTAGTGCTCTGTGGTCCTAAACACAGTAAAGTGCTCTGGGGTTTCAGCACTCCCAGTTGGCCCTACCAAAGCCATCGTCTGATGAGACAGACATTGGAAACATTTCTTCATCCATCACAGTGTTCTGCTTTCACTGCAGAATGAGTCCATTCCGAGAGCTTGGGGGATGGGAACCCATGCTGGGAAGTTGCGGGTCTCTTACCCCATCTATATGTCTCTCACCACCATCCTAGACACACCAATCCAGCACAGCCCACAGGACACCTGGCCCCATGCACATAAACTGCTGAACTGGGCCTGGTATCTCTAGTATTCCAGTATCCTTATTAGCAAATAAGGTGAAAGTGGTGAAAAATATGACCTCTCTGCTCCCTAAAATGGGGACTTGCCCTTGCTTGGCTCTGTGGGATACCTTCAAAATGTTGGCTATGGGGGCATTCAGCATTTCTCGACATCCAGGAGCCATAAAACAATGAATATTATGAACACAGAGAGAAGTTAAAGATAATCAGGTTCGTCGATGTGTGAGGGTGGGGCCCCGAGTACTGGCAGACCCACAAGTTCATACCGGTTGTTGCAAAAACCTCAAAGTTCTGCAAAGACCTCTGGGCTCAAAACTGAATCACAGCGGGCTTCCTCTCACCAGCCATGCAGTGTCTACCTATCCTGCAAACAGTTGCATGCGTAGTTTTCTTAAAATGCTGCTTTTGATCGCTCCTCACTGAATGTTATCATGGAGTGTTATCATGGGCACTGTGGGGTTGACAAGGACTGAGTGGGGCCTTCTCCAAGGAGACCACACTACAGTGAGAGACCCACATCCCCGTGAGACAGGGCAGAGTGCACCAGGAGCTGAAAGTACCCCAGGAGTTGAAAAGTACCCCAGGAGTAAGAGAAAACCCCAGAAGGAGGGAGCATGGGAGGAAGGAAGCGAGACTTCCCTGTGAGCCAGACATTGTTAGGCCCTCTACGTGGATGATGCAACATTTGTATTTCTTTTATTTTTATTTTTTAATTAATTAATTTATTATAAAGATGTGGGGTACAATTCAGGGTTAGGTATACAAACATTGATCATGCAGGTACCCTTGTTGACGAGGTATGCTCCTCCCTCCCCTAGCAGTTTCCACCAACTGCCAGTTCCCTCCTCCCCGCCCCGCCGACAGTTTTCCGCTACTGTCAATTGCGTTCTTATAGCATTATAATTGTTCAAGGTCACCTTATGAGTGAAAACATATGGAATGAGAATGCAGACTAATACAACCTCTTTGGAAGACAGTGTGGCGATTTCTGAAGGAACTAGAAATTGACCTTCCATATGACCCAGCAAATTCCCTCTTGGGAATATACCCGGAGGAACTCAAATCATTCTACAAAAAAGATACCTGCACACGTTTGTTTGTTGCAGCTCTATTCACAATAGCAAAAACATGGAACCAACCGTGTTGCCCATCGAAGCTGGACTGGATAAAAAAAATGTGGTACATACACACAATGGAATACTATGCAGTCATAAAGAAGGACAAATATATGGACTTTGCAGCAAATTGGATAGATTTGGAGTCTATCATACCAGTGATTTATCACAGAAACAATGACGTAACATTTGAATAGAGCTTTCAAAGAAGGGCTGGAGGAACAAGATGAATAAGGAGTAAAGACACATGGGGCCTGTTTAGAAACCAATGAAGCAATGAGGTAACTGGAATACAGACTGCCTCCTGGTCATCACCATTTGTCTGTGTAGGCCTTTGAATGTCTGAGGTACCTGAGTCAAGTTATGCAATTTAGCAACTGATGTATTATTTTCAAGATACTCATAGCAAATGCCTAACATTAAAAAAAAAAGGGTGAATGTTAAATTATATTTTTATTTTACTTCTGTAGAATTGTGGGGTTTCAGAAATGGAAGGGACTGCAGCAGTCTCCTAGTCCATTTCCTGGAAGTGTGCAGAAACTTCTATGCCTGTGGTTCTCAAGCTTGACTGTATATCAGAATCACCAGGAGCGCAGTTTGTAAAATACAGATGGCCAGGCCCAGTCGCAGAGTTCCTGATTCAGTAGGTCTGAGGGGCCAGGAATGGTGGTTCGTGTCTATAATCTCAGTAATTTGAGAGACCGAGGCAAGAAGATTGCTTGAGCCCAGAAATTTGAGACCAGCCAGGGCAACATAGCAAGATCTCGTCTCTACAATAAATTTTTAAAAATTACCCAAGCATAGCAGTGCACACCTGCAGTCTCAGTTACTCAGGAGGCCAAAGAAGAAGGATTGCCTGAGCCCAGGAGGTCGAAGGAGGTTAAGGCTGTGGTGAGCTTCATCCTGGGCGACAGAGTGAGACTCCAATTCAAATTAAAAAAAAAAAATAGGTCTGGGGTCAGGCTTGGTGGCTCAGCCTGTAATCCCAGCACTTTGGGAGGCCAAGACGAGACCATCCCGGGCAACTTGGTGAGACCTTGTCTTTACAATATAAGAAAAAAAAAATTAGCAGGACATGGTAGTGCATGCTCGTAGCTCCAGCTACTTGGAAAACTGTGGCAGAAGGATCACTGGAGCCCAGCAGGTCAACGCTGGGGTGGGCGTGAGCGTGCCACTGCACTCCAGCCTGGGCAAGAGTGAGACTTTACCTTAAAAAAAAAAAAGTAGGTCTGGGAGGATGGTGTTCAAGAAGTTGTATTTCTGACAAGTTCCTAGGTGCTGCAGGAGCAGTAATACTCCTTGCTATCTGCTCTAGGTAATACCTCTTGCATCCTCTGCTTGAATCTCTCTAGTGGTGTGTAACTCACTACCACCCAAAGTATCCATCCACCTAGTATTCCTTGCTGAACACCTCCAGTTATTTAAAAATTCTTCCTCATGCTGCCTTCAGACCTGCTTCCCTTTAACTTTCTTTTTTTTGAGCTGGAGTCTCACTCACCCAGGTTGGAGTGCAGTGGCTTGTTTACGGCCACCACAGCCTTGACCTGCTGGGCTCAGGCAATCATTCTGCCTTAGCTTTCCAAGTAGCTGGAACCACAGGCATGTGCCACCATGTCCGGCTGATTTTTTGTAGAGACAAGGTCTTGCCTTGTTACTCAGGTTGGTCTTGAGCCCCTGAGCTCAGGCAATCCTCTTGCCTTCGCCTCCCATAGTGCTGGGATTGCAGGTGTGAGCCATGGTGCCTGGTCCCTTTAACCTTCAGCCATTTTCCCTAATTCTGTGGAGGGCTCCACACAGGACATGTCCATGGATGGTGGTGAAGTCACGGGCACAGGAACCAGACTTCCTAGGTTTGTCTTCACTCCACCATGGATGTGACCTTGTGCAAGTCATCCAACTCTTCTGAATTTTCTTCAATTGTATGACTGTAGAAAGGGATAATAATAGCACTTGCAATATACCCTGAAGAACTCAAATCACTCTGTGAAAAAGATACCTGCACATGCATGTTTACTACAGCATTATTCACAATAGCAAAAACATGGAACCAACCATGCTGCCCATCGAAAGAGGACTGAATAAAAAAAATGTGGTACATATACATGATGGAATATTACGCAGCCATAAAGAAGGACAAAATTATGAACTTTGCAGCAACTTGGATGGACTTAGAGTCTATAATACTAAGTGATTGTTCACAGAAAAAAAGAACTGAGTATCACATGTTCTCACTCATAAATAGATCTTGAACAATTTTAATACTATAAGAAAAGGACTGGCAGTAGTGGGAAACTGCTGGGGTGGGGGTGGAGTGGTGGGATTGGTAGTAGTGGAAAACTTCCAGGGGGTGGGCACACTTCATCAACAAGGGTACCTGCATAATAAACATTTGTGTACTTAACCCTAATAAAGAGAAAAAAAGGTAGAGAAAGAAAGGGACGCAAATGTAGCAAAATACTAACAATTGGGGGGATCCAAAAGAAGAGTAAAACAATATTCACTGTACCACTCTTGGAATTTTCAATAGGTTTGTAATAAAATATCATGGAAAAAATACTTGAAATGTTTTAAACTCAAATTATGCAAAGATGTATAACCTATACAGGTTGGACATCCCTAATGTAAAAATCCAGAATGCTCCAATCAATAAAACTTTTTGAGCACTGATATGACACCCAAAGGAAATGTTCGTTGGAGCACTTCAGATTCTGGATTTTCAGGATTTGGGATGCTCAGTCATCTAATGCAAATAGCCTGAAATCCCAAAACATGCAAAATCCAAAACATTTCTGGTCCCAAGCATTTTGGATAAGGAATACTCAACCTGCACAGAGAATGCCTAAAAGTCAACAACAAAAAAATCCCAACTCAAAAATGAGAAATGTGAAATAGATATTTCTCAAGGAAGATACACAACTGGCCAAGAAGATATACAAATGGCCAATGGACATGAGACAAAAAAACAAACTCAACATCACCAAGCATTAGCAAAATGTAAATTAAAACCATAATGAAATAACACCTCACACCCATTAGGGTGGTTATGCTCCAAAAAAGCAGAAAATATCTATCAAAATCAGCATTGAGAAAAAAATATTGTAGAAAAAGCAGAAAGTAATTGTTGGTGAAGATGCAAAGGAATTGTGTACTGTTGGTGGAAATACAAAATGGTGTAGCCACTGTGGAAACAGTATGGTAGTTCCTCAAAAAGTTGAAAAATATAGTTATCATACGATCCAGCAATTTTGCTTTTGCGTGTATACCCAAAAGAATTGAAAATAGCATCTCAGATATTTGCACACCCATGTTCACAGCAGCATTATTCACAAGAGCTAAAACATGGAAGCAACCCAAGTGTCTATCAGTGAATGAATGAATAAGTAAAATGTAGTATATTCATACAATGGAATATTATTCAGCCTTAAAAAGGAATGAAATTCTGCAACATGCTACAACATGAATGAATCTTATGGACGTTATGCTAATGAAGTAAGCCAGTCACAGAAAGACAAATGCTTTATGATTCTACTTACGTGAGGTACTTAGAGCAGTAAAAATCATAGCAACAGAAAGTAGAATGGTGGTTGCCAGGGGCTGGGGGTGAGAGGAAATGGAGAGTTCTGGCTTAAAGGGTAGAGAGTTTCAGTTTCACAAGATGAAAAGATGGATGTACAACATTAATGCATGTACTTAGTACCACTGAGCTGTACACTTAAAAATGGCTACACTGGTAAATGTTATGTTATGCATATTTTGCCACAATTTTAAAAAGAAAAAATATTTGGGTTAGTAAATGAAAACCAATCAGAATCCATCCCCGAAGATAGTTGTAAGTATATAATATACATAACAACATATAATATATATATATAACATATATACATATATAATATATATCAAATTTTTCCTAGGTATATATTAACACTATGTGTATACAAGCTTATGTATCTTTTTTTCTTTTTGAGTTGGAGTCTCACTCTGTCACCCAGGCTGTAGTGCAGTGGCATGCTCACGGCTACCACAGTCTTTGACCTGCTGGGCTCAGGTGATCCTTTCATCTCAGCCTTCCAAGTAGCTGGAACTACAGGTCGCGCCACCATGCCCAGCTAATTTTTTGATTTATTGTAGAAATGAGGTCTCACCAATTTGCCCAGGCTGTTCTCGAACCCCTGGGCTCAGGAAATCCTCTCGCCTTGGCCTCCCAAAGTGCTGGGATTACAGGCTTGAGCCACTGCACCAGGCCAAGCTTATGTATCTTTTAAAGTGAAAATATGATGTATCATACACTATTCTGCAATTTTCTTTCACTTAACAACACAACTTAGATATTTTTCCATATTGGTACCTCTCTCTTATTTTTTCAAGAGCCTGGATTAAATAAATGAACACCTACTAAAGAAGAAATAGTCTCTGAAAGACATGCCTACGTTGGGGACCTGAGCTAGAGAGAGCTCACCCGAAATTTCACGACATCCAAAAATGACTGGTAGTAGTTGGTGAGGAGTTTAACTATCTCAGCTTTTTCACAGTAAACTGGTCCTAAATGTTGCTAAGAGAAACATAGAACAAAACAAATAAGAAGACGATTGATCAAAGTAACTCAAAAAGAACAACGGTTACACCTAAAAGTTTTTAAAGAGGTTTGAAATACACCGAGAAAGCTGGAAACGCCAATGTTCTGAAGGTCTTTATACAGAGGGTAGGATGGTTGTATGTGATCCTGACTAGATAGAGAAGACTAAATAGGAGGAAATTTTATGGACACTTTCAGCTGAACAGTCTTCATTTATATCAAAATCAAACGAAGCAGAATGAGAAGATCCTACAAGTAAAATTGGTGAGAAATCTAGGCTTAACATCGAATAAGGGAGAAGTAATATCCTACTAGATGCATAGTCCTAAGACAAGTAGCAAGCAAACACTAAGTGGGAAATGGGAAAAACAACAAAATTTGTGCACCCTGCTGGATTGATAGAGCTGTCTTCCTGCACAAAGACAATGCATTTTCATGGATCTTGCAATGGAGAAAGGAGCAACGCTTTTCTCCGGCTTAGCCTGGAAGAATCACATCTTATCTCAGAACTAGACCTAAAGCTCCAACAACCCGAAGGCCTGTGGCAGTCTAGGAAACTCAGAGCAGCCTACTCCATGTCCTGCTGAGTTTGAAGACAGGCAGTCAAAAGAGGGGAATCTCAGTCAAGAGTTATTTAGGAGAAAGCAGAGAAAGACCAAGTTCTTACCGTGCTGTTTCAGACATCTGTGTTGGGGAATTTCTTGTTGATGTATTTGACAGATGATTCCATGGACTTTCCCATTAAGAAAGGTGGCTTGGATTTGGGATCTGAACAAGTCTGCACAGAAAAATAAACCACACTGTATTTTTTTAAAAATGTGGTACATATACATGATGGAATATCACACAGCCATAAAGAAGGACAAAATTATGAACTTCGCAGCAACTTGGATGGACTTAGAGTCTATAATACTGAGAGATCTATCACAGAAACAAAGAACTGAGTATCATATGTTCTTAGTCGTAAGCAGACCTTGAACAATTATCATAATACTTTAATAAAAGGTTGGGCAGTTGGGGGACCCTGCGGGGGGGGGGGGTCGGGGGAGTGGCAGGCGGAACTGGCAGTAGTGGGAAACTTTCAGGGAGTGGGCACACCTCAACAACATGGGTACCTGTATAATAAATATTTGTATACCTAACCCTGAATTGTACTCTACATCTTTAAAAGAAAAAAAATAGCACTTATAAAATTGACATTTAGCTGAAATGATAAAAAGCCTTACAAATATTAGCCTGGTGCTCGGCACGTAACAAGTACTCAGCTGTGGCCTAGTATCATTACCTAGTTTTCCTTTTCTCCTTGGGAGCCTATCATGTCTCTGAGGAAAGCTGATAATTTTTTCTAATATTTCTCCTTCCTGGGCTAAATAGCCCCAGTTCCTTTCATTATTCCTTACAACAATTTCGATGGTTTCATGGTTTCAATAGTTCCTTGTCCTTGCCACTCTCCTCTGAACAGAATCCAGTTTGTCGAGTCCCTTGTCAGGTGCATGGCTCAGACCTGCCATCTGTCTCCACTTAGTCAGAGCCTCGTCTGTTCACTGCAGCCAAGGGGCACTTTAGGTTTTCGACTGTTTCCACCTTTCATTCGACTGCACTGGGCTTCAGGTAATGAAGATGCCAGAGCTTCCATCTGACAGCAAGATACTACTAGCAAGTGCTCAAGTGTAGGATGTCAGCGTTGTTATCCCATCACATTCCCCCTTGCTGCTCCCGTGGCTGCATCTGCTCTAGGTTCTTAGTGGGTGTGAACTTGGGGGTGCTGTGGGGGGAGCACCTCTGACCATGGCCCAGTTAAGTCTGCTTGGTGCCTGCTGTGATGGCTGGTGAGCAGCCCCAGTGACTGTGAGGAAGCACATCGGAGGCTCCAGGGGCCTAGTGGGAGGCCCAGCTTCTCCCTGGAAGAAGGGTAAGATGACCCCTGGCACAGACAACAGTTTTCTAGAAGGAAGCCAAGCCTTGGGGGCAGAGGGCACTTATAGCAAAGCTGTGTAGGCATTTTCAGCCCCCACCCTCAGCCACTATCACTGCTGGCCTTATGCCCAGAGTCCTGGGTAATCTAATATGAAGAGGGAATCAGAGATGTTTTATTGTGGAGACAGGGATGGCAGCTTCAGGGATTTGGGTATCAAGATGACAGGGTAGGCCCTGGGAAGAAACCTCTCTCATCCTCCATTCTAATCTTCAGTCTGTGGTGAATGGCTCACCAGGAAACCTCATGTTCAACCTTTTTTTTTTTTTTTCCCGTTGGAGACTCACTCTGTCCCCCAGGCTAGAGTGCAGTGGCTTGCTCATGGCCACCCTAGCATCGAACTGCTGGGATCCGGCATCCTTTTGCCTCAACCCTAACCCTAACCCTAACTACAAGCATGCGTTACCACTCCCGGCTAATTTTTTATTTATTGTAGAGACAAGGCCTCACCAAGTTGTCCAGGCTGGTCTTGGACCTGCGGGCTTAGGCGATCCACTCGCTTTGGCTTCCCAAAGTGTTGGGATTACAGGCTAAGCCACCACGCCTGGTCCTCTACCTTTTTAAACAGAAGGCAGAGGAAATCTGTTTGCCCAAATCAGTGTGGCGTTCTGAAAAGTCTGTTTTGTTCCTCCCTGGTGATAGAGGACACTAGATTCCTTTGCAGCCCAGCCTCCTGTTGAAGGGAGAACAGGCCTGTGGGGCTGCTGGCCTGAGCGCTGCCATCTGCTCCACACACTGACTCCTACAGGAATGACCCAGGCCTCTCCAGGACGTGCTGGCCAGACACAGACATGCCGCAGTCACAGCTCTGTCAGTTCCCTGGGCCAGGTTCCCTTTACCCACCACCACAGAGTCACACCCTGCTGCGCAAATACATGGGGAGAATGCTTCTCCCCCCAGGGAGGATCACACCGCCACCTGGAAGTCTGAGCAGCCCTGCACCTCCAGACCCCCATCCTTCTCAGCTCCACAAGGGGCCGCCCCCATGCTGCACCGCCTGAGTCCCAGTGCTGGCTCCTCCTAAGGCAGCTGCCAAGCTCTGTCTTTGGTCCTGCAAAGTTGGGGAAACTGGTCTCCCACATTTGCAACGTTCATTCTTTCTCAGCCTTCCCACAGGCACCAGGGCTCTTTGTATCAGGGACTTGACATTTTGCCCTCCCGGACATTTCCAGTTAATCCAGAGGGAAGAAAAGAAAAGATAGTGTTTGGCAAAGGATGCACTGCTGAGGGTGGCATTGCAGGCACTTCTCCAGCTGGCCAGGGGCACAGAGGCTGCACACTAAGGCAGATTGGATGGGACCATCTTCATCCTGACTTGGGCTTCTGAGGAGAAAATGCACTTTCTTCAATGGATCATAAAGGTGAGCATTCCTTTTTTTTTGGCATGTTAGAATTCCAAGCAGTTGAAAAATAGGGTGGGTAAGGCTCGTTTGCTGTCTGAGCTAGAATGTTCTGATGGAGGGAATACTTTGAGACAGAGATGTCCTGTCAGTCATGCCAAGTCTTGGGCCACTAGGCTGCTTCAGATTCCCGATTCTTTCTCGCTGACCCTTTGCCTAAGGAGAAAATGGTTCCCCAGTCTCTCTGTGAGGCTGAGGTGAGGCTGTGGCCTTGTGATCCCTGGCACTTTGCTCATTCTTCCCCTGTTCCTCAGCCTGTCCTTCTGGGGGCCCTTAAGAAGCTGCCTCTTTAAAACAGGATCCAAACTTCCCAAGGGCCACTGATCATTTCCTATCTCTCAGAAAGGGGCAACCAAACACCCTTTTAATTCACACTCGAAGAATGCTCAGACCTTGGTGCATGTAGGAACTCAGAACATGGCATGCTCTTGCTCTGTGCCTCAATATTTCTTTTGATGGAATAGGATTGTGGATTTTGACCCCTCAAGTGGAAAAAGAAAGAGAGAGGGAATGACTCCTCAAACATCCTTGGCAGCCAGCTTGCAAGTGTTAATAATTCACAGCTCTCCAGGGGTCCTCAGGCCTCCCCTGTCCGGACACTTGATTACTGAAAAAACAAAAAACAAAAACCTAGAAAATTCCAATCAGCAATCTTGTGGGGCCACAAGTGTGCTGCCGCAAAGTGGCATTGCCCCTCATCCTGCCCATTACTTCACACTGGTGTAAAACATTTATCTCATCTTTTTATCTAGACCCTGACCTAATAAATGCTTCCAGAGATATGCAGACTCCACAGGCTGCCTCTTCAGGTGGTGGATGAGGCCAGAGTAACACAGGGAATAGAAAAGGAAGCCTGTCATAAACTCTGGACAGGGACAGAAAATCACTGAAGCTTAAAATGCCAGGCTCAGAGTAAGTTAATGAGCTACTAAAAAGACAAGGTAATACTGGGACAATTGGATCTGAAGTTGGAGTAAAAATTTGAGGATACAAGGGACAGTCCTCTCTGACCCAGGCAAACTGGTATAGTGAAAGAGCGTTGGCCATAAAAGCAAGAGCACAGGGTTTTAGCCATGGCTCTGCTATGAACTTGAAGTGACTTTGGCTAAGTCATTTCATCTATCTGGGTCTTTGTTACAAAGTAAAAAAATTGAGGTGATACAAATCAATAACAACAAAAACAATCTGATTTTACAAATGGGCAAAGGACTTGAATAGACATTTCTTTAAAGAAGATATTCCAGTGGCCAAGAAGCACATGAAAATATGCTCAACATCATTAGTCATTAGGGAAATGCAAATCAAAACCAAAATGAGATATCATCTAAAACCCTTTAGAATGGCTGTTATTTAAAAAAAGAACAGCATAAAATAACGTGTTCATGACAATGTGGTGAAACTGGAACCCTTCTGTGTTGCTGGTGAGATAGTAAAATAGTACAGCTACTATGGAAAACAGTATGGTGGTTTCTTAAAAATTAAACATACGATCCAGCAATTCCACTTCTGGGCATGTACCCCAAACAATTAAAAGCAGGAACTTGGACAGGTATTTGTATACTCATGTTCATAGAAGCATTGACTATAGCTAAAAAGAGGTAGCAACCCATTCCTTAATGGATGAATAGATACATAAAATGCATTTATACATACAGTGGAATATTCTTCAGACTTCAAAAGTAATGAAATCCCGATACATGCTACAGCATGGATGAACCTTGAAGATATTTACTAAGTGAAATCCTATAGGATTCCACTTACGTTAGGTACCTAGAGTAGTCAAATTCAGAGAGACAGAAAGTAGAAAGGTGGTTGCCAAGTGCTGGGGAGATAGGAATGGGAAGTTATTATTTAATGGGTACACAGTTTCAGTTTGGGAGGATGAAAAAATTCTGGAGATGGACGGTGGTGATGGTTGCACAACAATGTGAAAGTACTTAATGCCACTGAACTGTATACTCAAAAATTGTTAAAATGGCAAAAAAAAAAAGTTGTAATGTATATTTTATCACATTAAAAAACATTGAGGTAAAGAGAGCAAAGCCTCCTGACTGGTTGCTCAGAGGTGCCACATATAGGTTATTGGCATGCCAAGGTACTGATCCATTCTACTTTTTTTTTTTTTTTTGAGTCAGAGTCTCACTCTGTTGCCCAGACTGGAATGCTGTGGCACGATCATGGCTCACCTCAGCATTGAACTCCTTAGCTTAAGTGATCCTCCCACCTCAGCCTCCTGAGCAGCTAGGACTAAAGTCATGTGCTACTGTGCCCACTAACTTTTTGATTTTTTGTAGATACAAGGTCTCACTATATTGTCCAGGCTGGTCTCAAACTCCTGGGCTCAAGTCATCCTTCTGCCTTGGCTTCCCAAAGTGCTGGGATTATAGGTGTAAACCACTACACCTGCCTCTTTCACTTTTGAATAGAGCATGCAGTGCTGAGTGCAGCTGAACTTCTCATGTTCACTTCTACCTTTGAAGAGCTTCTTCTTTTTTTTTTTTTTTGAGTTGGAGTCTCACTCTGTCACCCAGACTGGAGTGCAGTGGCTGCTCCCAGCCACCGCAGCCTCGACCTGCTGGGCTTCGGCGATCCTTCCGCCTCAGCCTTCCGAGTAGCCGGAATTACAGGC
>CAUYQG010245532.1:0-21707 GCA_963574415.1 Tarsius wallacei
CTGGAGCCTCTTTTATAAGGATACTAATGCCATTCATGAGGGCTCTGTCCTGATGACCTAATCACCTTCCAACGGCTTACCTCCAGATTCCTTTACATTTGGGATTAGGTTTCAACATATGAATTTTAGGGGGACACAAACATTCCATCTACAGCAAATGGTCATTAAGAAAGGAGTAGTATGGGTTGCTGTGGAGATATATGCCAGGAGGGAGCAGGGGGAGGTGACCCTGATCTAGTCTAAGAGGTCAGACAAAGTCTCCCTGAGAAAGTAACATAATGGATAAGAAGGGCAGGGCTTAACGAGATGAAGGTGTGGGTAGACAGCACGTGCAGAGGCCCCAACACTAGGGCCATGGTGTGTTAGAGAAACTGGAGGAGGGCCTGGGAGGCAGAAGCCAGGGAGGGAAGGGCAGGTGGCATGAGATGAGGCTGAAGAGGTTGACAGGGCCAGGTCATGGGCAACCTGTAAACATGTTAAGGACATTGGGTTTTCCCTGAAGGCAGTTTTGAAATATTTTAAGCAGGGGAGCAAGAAAATCTGATTTGTGTTTTACAAAGATCTGTATAGATTCTAGAGGTGGGCCGGGCTTGGTGGCTCAGCCTGTAATCCCGCGCTTTGGGAGGCTGAGGTGAATGGATTGCCTGAGCCCGTGGGTTCGAGACCTGCCTGGGCAGCTTGGCGAGACCTCATCTCTACAATAAAATAAAAAAATCGGCCGGGCATGGTAGCGCGTGCCTGTAATTCCGGCTACTCGGAAGGCTGAGGTGGAAGGATCGCCGGAGCCCAGCAGGTCGAGGCTGCAGTGGCCGGGAGCGGCCACTGCACTCCAGTCTGGGCGAAATAGTGACACTCCAACTAAAAAAAAAAAAAAAAAAAAAGATTCCCTTAGGACTGCAAAGTCAGACCAGGATTAATTTGTCTATAAATATAGAGAATAGGGGATGATTTCACAAGGTAATGATGACTGTATCTGGGAGGTGGAACTGAGGGTGTTTTGAATTGCTTTTTACTTATCTATACTTTGTGACTTTCCCAAAGTGAACCTGTATTGTTTTTGCAGTTAAAAAAAAAAAGACAACCAAAGTGTTTCTCAATCTAAAAAATTTGGGGATGACTTTTTAATGACATGAGGAAGTTTTTGTTTGTTTGTTTTTTGTTTTTGAATCCGAGTCTCACTCTGTCGTCCAGGCTGGAATGCAGTGGCACACTCACGGCCACCCCAGCGTCGACCTTCTGGGCTCTGCGATCCTTCAGCCTCAGCCTTCCAAGTAACTGGAACTACAGGCACACGCTACCATGCCCAGTTAATTTTTTTATTTATTGTAGACACAAGGTCTCACCAAGTTGCCTGGGCTGGTCGGTCTCGAACCCACACGCTCAGGCAATCCACTCACCTCAGCCTCCCAAAGTGCTTGGATTACAGGCTGAGCCACTGAGCCCAGCCCATGAGGAAGTTTTAATATATTAATTACACGTAGTCGTATACATCTATAAATCTACATTCATAATTTATATACTCATGCTTTATATTTTTATGTATCCATAATTGTGCTCAAATGACTTCATATTTATTATATAGATATAATTTCTTTTTTTTAGCCTGACACAACTGAGATATAATTTTTTTTCTCACAGATAGGGTCTAACTCTGTCACCCAAGCTGGCGTGCAGTAGCACAATCATGGCTCACAGCAGCCTCAAACTACTGGGCTCAAGCTATCCTCCTGCTTTAGTCTCCCAAGTAGCTGGAAGTACAGGCATGCACCATCATTCCCAGCTAATTTATTATTATTTTTTTAAGTCAGGCTCTCACTCTGTCACCTATGCTGGGGTACAGTGGCATGATCACAGCTCACTGCAGCCTCGACCTTCTAGGTTCAGCAATCCTTCTACCTCAACCTCCAGAGTAGCTGGGACTACACGCACATGCCACCATGCCTAATTTATTTATTTATTTACTTACCTACTTTGTAGATGAGCTCTTGCTATATTGCCTAGGCTGGTCTTAAACTCCTGGGCTCAAGTAATCCTCTCACCTTGGCCTCCCAAAGTGCTGGGATTACAGGCATGAGCCACTGTGCCCAGTCTAATTGTTAATAAATGCTTATAGAGACAGGGTCTCGCTATGTTGCCCAGGTTGTTCTTGAATTCCTGGCCTCAATCCTCCTGCCTCTACCTCCCAAAGTGCTGCAGTCAGAAGTGATTACAGGCATTAGCCACCACATCCAGCCTAAATATAATTTTAAATATTGTTAAACCAAAAGAGTTCTCATCATTCCAGGAAGCCACTGAACTAGTAACGTGCAGAACTTATCAGCATGAGGGGATGAGTTGATGGATATGCTAAGGGAAGAGATGGTCCTTCACATTCTCCAAATTCTCAAAGGGATACAGGACCCACCAGAAGATCAATGAATTATTTAAAGTAACATGAGGCTAAAGAATACAGTGGTGGCACAAGCCTGTAATCCCAGCACTTTGGGAGGTTGAGGTGAGAGGGTTCCCTGAGCCCACGGGTTCAAGAACAGCCTGAGCAACTTGGCGAGACCTCATCTCTATCATAAATCAAAAAATTAACTGGGTGTGGTAGCACGTGCCTGTAGTTCCGGCTACTTGGAGGGCTGAGGCAGAAGGATCGCCAGAGCCCAGAAGATCGATGCTGAGGTGGCTGTGAGCGTGCCACTGTATACCAGCCTGGACGATGGAAAGAGACTCCAACTCAAAAAAAAAAAAAAACCAGACTCTGAACTAGCCTGTGCCAGGTCCATACTATTTCAGTTAACATTCCATGGACTTTGAGTAAGTTACTTAAACTCAATGTCCAAGTTTCCACATCTGTAAAATGGGATAACAGTAACTATCCATAGGGATGTGATATTTAAAAGAGTCAAGTCATATAAAGTGCTTAGAATAAAACTCTGTACATGGTAATTCCCAAATAAACAATGACTATTAATATCTTGTAATCATTTCAATATGATCAGGGCGTCACTATTATTTCCTATGTTGTGTTTTATATTTTTTCAAAATTTCCACAGGGGGTGCCAAAAAATGTACACATGCTTCAAGTATAATGTTCACTCAAAAGATGTCATTAATCAAATGAATGCTAGCATCACAGGCAGGACAGTCAAAACAGTGGAAGCACAATCAAGTGAACGTCATACTACACATTGCTATCATAATTTAATTCAACTGGAAAAGTAATATATAGATAACATCTCTTAAAATGTGTAGACTTTTTTTTGGCATCCCCTGTACAATGAACATGCATTATTTTTTAAATGATATAAAAAGGTAACTTGGGCTGAGTGTGGTGGCTCATGCCTGAAATCCCACCATTTTGGGAGGCAGACATAAGAGGATTGCCTGAGCCCAGGGGTCTGAGACCAACCTGGGCAACTTGGTGAGACCTCGTCTCTACAATAAATAAAAAAAATTAGCTGGGCATGGTAGCACATGCCTGTGATTCCAGCTACTTGGAAGGCTGAGGCGGAAGGATCACTCGAGCCTAGCAGGTTGAGGCTGCAGTAGTTGTGATTGTGCCACCAGACTCCAGCCTGGGTAATAGAGTTAGATTCCAACTCAAGAAATAAAAAGTAAAATAGAATGGTAATCTGATATGTGATAAAGCAAACATAGCAAATGTTAGTTGTGGAATCCAGGTGGGTGAGTTATGAGTGTCCAGTGTATAATTCTCTCACCTTTTCTATATGTCTGGATTTTTGTTTTTTTAGAAGGAATCTCACTCTGTCACCCAGGCTGGAGTGCAGTGGCACACTTACAGTCACTGCAGCCTCAACCTGCTGGGCTCAGATGATCCCTCCACCTCAGCCTTCCAAGTAGCTGGAACCACAGGGAAGTGCTACCACACCCAGCTACATTTTTTATTTATTGTAGAGATGAGGTCTCGCCAAGTTGCCCAGGCTGCCTTGGGCTTAGGCAGTCCTTTCACCTTCACTTCCCAAAGTGCTGGGATTACAGGTGTGAGCCACCACACCCGGCTATGTCTGAAATTTTTTATAGTAAAATATTATTAAAAATAAGCAAATAACCACAGATTAATCTAAAAGCAAAACATGATTCTAGATGGAAATTTGGATCAGGAAGAAAATTTCAAGAAGCGATATTAGGAAAAGTAGCAAAATTTGATTATGACCTATTAAATAATACTATTTAAGCCAGGCTCAGTGGCTCAGCCTGTAATCCCGTGCTTTGGGAGACTGAGGTGAGTGGATTGCCTGAGCCCATGGGTTCGAGACCCACCTGGGCAACTTGGTGAGACCTCATCTCTACAATAAATAAAAAATTAGCTGGGCGTGGTAGCGCACGCCTGTAGTTCCATCTCTTTGGAAGGCTGAGGCGGAAGGATCGCCGGGGCCCAGCAGGCCGAGGCTGCGGTGGCCGGGAGCGGCCGTGGCACTCCAGTCTGGGCGACAGAGTGAGACTTCAACTCAAAAAAAATACTATTTATATTAACATTAAGTGATCTGAACACCATTATATTTTGGTAATATAAGAGAATGCACTTGTTCTTACGGGGTACATGTTGAAGTACAAGATAATTACGTATGTACTGGATGTTCATAATTGGCTATTTTAGTTTAAAAGCATACAAATAGTCATTACATTCTTCTTCTATTCCATTTTTTAAATAGTTAAAAAAAGTTATCCAAAAATTGTCTAAAACATTTCTATAACCTCCCAATCATAATTTTTTTTTTTTTGTAATTGGAGTTTCACTCTGTCTCGCAGATTGGAGTACAGTGCATGATCTTGGCTCAATGCAGCCTCAACCTCCTAGGTTCAGGTTATCCTTCCACCTCAGCCTTCCAAGTAGCTGGGCCTCTAAGCATGCACCTCCATGCCCAGCTAATCATTTGCTTTTTTGTAAGGAAGAGGTTTTACTGTATTGCATAGGCTGGTCTCAAACACCTGGGCTCAAGTAATGCTCTTGCCTTGCCTCCTAAAGTGCTGGAATTACATGTGTATCCCATAGTGCTCCACCCACAATCACGATTTAAAAACACAAACAAAACTAATCACAGAATTACAGTTACAAAAGATTTATGCTCTGTAAAAATTTCATTACAAAGTTGAAAAGGGAAAAAAATACAAGTTTGCATTAGGTGCTGGCTTGGGAGGGAATTAATTACAAAGAAATATACAAAGGATGCTAAAAAAAAGTATACACATTTTAAGAAAGGAAAAAACTGCTCAGCCTGTAATCCTGCGCCTTGGGAGGCTGAGGTGAGTGGATTGCCTGAGCCCACGGGTTCAAGACCCACCTGGGCAACTTGGTGAGACCTCATCTCTACAATAAATCAAAAAATTAGCCGGACGTGGTAGCACGTGCCCGTAGTTCCAGCTACTTGGAAGGCTGAGGTGGAAGGATCGCCAGAGCCCAGCAGGTTAAGGCTGCAGTGGCCGGGTGTGGCCACGGCACTCCAGTCTGGGCAACAGAGTGAGACTCTGACTAAAAAAAAAAAAAAAAAAAAAAAATTGTAATAATCAATATATACCAATAACAAGAGATGAATGCAAGTCACATTTGACTTCTGCAATTACAAGAGGTGCTCAAAGTGGTTACCATCAGCATCCAGAAACTTATGTTTATGATGAACTAAAAGTAATATATAGATTTCATTTCCTAAAATGTGTATACATAGGCCGGGCTGGTGGCAAACGCCTATAATCCCAGCACTTTGGAAGGTGGAGGCAAGAGGACTGCCTGAGCTCAGGGGTTCAAGACCAGCCTGAGCAACATGGTGAGAACTCATCTCTACAATAAGTCAAAAAATAAATTAGCCAGGCATGGTGGTGCACCCATGTGATTCCAGCTACTTGGAAGGCTGAGGTGGAAGGATGCCTGAGCCCAGCAGGTCGAGGCTGCAGTGGCCGTGAGCATGCCACTGCACTCTAACCTGGGTGACAGAATGAGACTATGACTCAAAAAAAAAAAAAAAAGAACGAAAAAGAAATGGAGTCCCTAGCACATTTGGAGGCCAAGGTGAGAGGATTGCCTGAGCCCATGGGTTCGCAAACAGCCTGGGAAACTTGGCGAGACCTCCTCTCTACCATAAATCAAAAAACTAGTTGGGCATAGTAGTGCATGCCTGTAGTTCTGGCTACTTGGAAGGCTGAGGCAGAAGGATCGCCTGAGCCCAGCAGGTTGACGCTGGGGTGGCTGTGAGCATGCCACTACACTCCAGTCTGGGTGACGGAATGAGAATCCAACTCAAAAATAAAAGAAGAAATGGGGTCTTACTAGGCTGGGTGTATTGGTTCACACCTATAATCCCAGCACTTTGGGAGGCCAATGTGAGAGAACTGCCTGAACCCATGGGTTCCAGACAAGCCTGGGCAACCTGGCGAGGCCTCATCTCTACAATAAATTTAAAAATTAGCCGGGTGTGGTGGTGTGTGCCTGTAGTTCCAACTACTTGGAAGGCTGAGGAGGAAGGATCACCTGAGCTCAGCAGGTCAAGGCTGCAGTGGCCATAAGCATGCCACTGCACTCCAGCCTGGGTGACGGAGTGAGACTCCAACTCAAAAAAAAAAAAGAAATGGAATTTTGCTATGTTGCCCAGGCTGGTCCCAAACTTCCCGGCCTAAAGCCCCACAAAGTACTAGGATTATAGGTGTGAGCAACTGTGCCCAGCAAAGGGTACAAATAAGTATAGGGGCCAGGCACAGTGGCTCACGCTTATAATCCCAGCACTTTGGGAGGCCGAAGCAGGAGGACTACTTGAGCCCAGGAGTGCGAGACCAGCCTGGGCAACATAGTGAGATCTCATCTCTACAAAAAAATAAAAAATATAACCAGGCATTGTGGCACCTGCAATCCTAGCTACTTGGAAGGTGAGGCAGAAGGATCACTTGAACCCAGAAAGTCAAGGCTGTGGTGAGCCATAATCATGCCACTACACTCAACCTGAGTAAGACCACGTGTCAAAAAAAATGCATAGGAATAAAATGTTATAATATCTATACCTTAAAACAAAATTTAGGCCAGGTGCAGTGGCTCACATCTGTAATCCCAGGACTTTGGGAAGCTGGGGCAAGAGGATTTCCTGAGCCCAGGGGTTGGAGACCAGCCCGGGCAACTTGGCAAGACCTCATCTCTAAAATAAATCAAAAAAATTAGCTGTGATTCCAGCTACTTGGAAGGCTGAGGTGGAAGGATCACTTAAACCTAGCAGGTCAAGGCTGTAGTAGCCATGAACATGCCACTGCACTACAGCCTGGACAACAGAGACTCCAACTCAAAAAAAAAAAAGACTAATCAAATATGGCACAATAATAACTATTAAATCCAGATATTGGGTACGTGGGTTTATTATATTAATTCACTCTTCTTTTCTGCAAGTTGGAATTTTTTATAATAAATTGTTTAGAAGTTCTAAATGTAACACGGCATCTTAGATTGTATACTGGAAGTACATGAGTGGAAAATGTGGTGAAATGTGAAAAAAGTCTGAATTTAGTCAACACTAACAGTTAACCAATGCTAATCTTCTAGTTTTGACGAATATAAATCGGTTATAAAACGTTAATGTTAGAGGAATCTGGGCAAAAGGGTTATGGGAACTCTCTGTACTATCTCTGCAACTTCTCTGTAAATCTAAAATTATTACAAAGTAAAATGGTTAATTTTTTTAAAAAAATTAGGAAAGAGGCTGGGTGCAGTGGTTCACACCTATAATCCCAGCACATTGGGAAGCTGAGAGGACTGCCTGAGCTCACGGGTTCAAGACCAGCCTGGGCAATTTGGCAAGACTTTGTCTCCACATTAAATCAAAAAATTAGCTGGAGGCTGAGGCAGAAGATGGAGGCTGCCCAGCAGATGGAGGCTGTGGTGGCCGTCAGTGTACCACTGCACACCAGCCTGGGCAAGAGCAACAGAGTGAGACTCCAACTCAAAAAAAAAAAAAAAAAAGAAACAAACAAACAATAAATAAAAGCTACAACAAACACCCAAACATACTTGTAAAAATCTTCATAGAATCGCCCTTTGTGATCCTGACGAATTGAGGCTCGGTTTATTTCAGGAAATTCATCTAAAATAGAGAAAATAAAGCATATAGATCAGATTGAAAAGAGAAATTCAGTTTTGTCAGCTTCTTCTGCATTAAAGATTAGTATCACAAAAAATAAAGGTAATTGTGTATCTATTAAGTTAATTTTAAAATCAGGTGCAGTGGCTCAAACCTGTAATTATAGCACTTTGGGAGGCTGAGGTAGGAGGATTGCTTGAACTCAGGAGTTTGAGACCAGCCTGGACAACATAGTGAGACCTCGTTTATACAAAAGTTCAAAATACTAGCTGGGTATGGTGGCGCATGCCTGTAGTCTGAAAGTCCAAAATATTAGCTGGGTATAGTGGTGCATGCCTGTAGTCTGAGCTACTTGGGAGGCTGAGGCAGGAGAATCACCTGAGTCCAGGAGGTCATGGTGAGCTGTGATTGTGCCACTGCACTCCAGTCTGGGCAGCAGAATGAGATCCCCAATTCAAAAAAAAAAAAAATCAATCACAGCCCATAGACATCTTGCATCAACTAATGGACTGTATTACTTTGTATTTTACCCTGACCTCATACCAGAAAAGGTGAGAAAGGGAATGGTGCAAAGATAAAGAAGATGAAAATGGATAGCTAGGGTTGTGGGTGGAGAAAGCTTAACAAAAAATAACTGTAAAAGAAAAAGAGTTACTCACCAAGAGACTTTGCATCATAGAAAGTTCTAGAAAACAGAACCACTGTCACTTCATGACTACAGTTCTTCTCCTAGACATGAGTAAAGAAAAAGAGGGCTCAAGTTTATAACATTTACTTCACTATGAATCAGTCTGTATGCACATAATATTTTTTCTTTTTTCTTCATTTTTAAAAATTTTAAAACAGGAGACCTGGGTCCTCCCAATCCCCTTTGGTCTTGGAGGCAGGCATTTAAAGCTGTGCATAGAAGCAGGAGAGGCCCAAGGCTGGAAGTAGAGAGAAGGAGGAAATACATTTTGGAGTGACTGGTTCATCCCTGAGAAGGGTATGAAGTGTACGGGGAGATGGATAGGGAATGTCTAAAGCAACAACCAAGGAAGGGAGGAAACCTATTCCTTGTAGTGATTCAACCCTGAGAGAACAGATGGGTAGTGGGGTTGGCTGTTGGATGGATCACCCAGTCAGTAGTCACCAGGACATAGTAGTGAAGGCACAAGTGTCCAAGGAATACTGATTTGGTGGAGTGTGGGAAAGTGGCTGTTAGTGTATGTGTAGTAGAGAGAGTGTAGCTGGTCCCAGAAGAAGAGGGAAAGGATGGTGTGGGGACCGAGGCAAAAGTAGGAGGCACCTATACCCTTGTATATGCCCAAAATGCCCTCAGTCTAAGCTGTCTGCAGCAGCGTATCCAGTATCCCCTGGTACATGAGGCCCTTGCCCTGTGCATCTGTAGGCTGGTTGAAGAGACTTGTGCTGGCCACATCAAAGGGTGTCATGGCCAGAACCACTGCGATGCCACTCAGCATGGCAGCTGCCAGAGCCACCTTCCAGCTTTGGGGATGAAGAACTCCCACTGGCTCAGGAGGTCCTTGGTGGATGAGAAGGTGCATAGCTGGGTAGAAGAACCGATGATAACTCGGGGCAGGCCGCCCACAGCCCATGCCACAACCCCACCGGACCATGTTTCTGGCCAATCTCAGTAAGTACCTGAAACAAGTCCTGATGCTTATAATGGTACCCTATGGCAATTTCTGAGGCTGCCCCTGTGCTTATAGGTGTGTCTTCACCATATAGATGGGACTCCCCAAACAGGATCCCATGATCCCAGCCAGGACCCCAGCAGCTGCACTGCGGGGAGCACTGAGGGTGCCTTCGGCTGTGTGCAGATAGCCCCCAGCTTCAGCCAGTCCATACCAGCAGATGCCATTCATAAGGAACTGGTATAAGAGGGCAGGAGTCAGGCCTTTCTGCAGGGCAGCCAGGCCATCTACCTTGCCAATGGTGAAGAAGGCATGAAAAACGTTTCAGTAGTGCCACTGGTATGTGCCAGGGGCCTGCAGTTCTCCCTGCAGCTGCATCCTGGTCTTCACCACCTCCAGTGGATTGGTGAACACACTGGCTCCCAGACTGCCAGGCCACTCACCAAGAAGTCCACGTTATGATAGCAGTAGCAGAAACTGGCCGAAGTAAGGAAGCCAAAATGAGCCTCAGAAATGGGGGGTTGGGAAACAGGGGAAGACCTTGGATTCAGCGTACAGGATGTAGAAGGTAAGGATTTAGAGACTTGGAATCAAGGATATTGGGGTCAAATGTCAAGAGGTCAAGGGTTAGCAGGAATTTGGGAGTCAGGTGCTGTCAAAGAGAGAAGAGAGAGGAATTTAGGAGACTGGTGAGAAGGTTATGGTAGGGCTCTGCTGGTCAAGGGATTTGAGGATAAGCAAGGTTTTTAAAAGCCAGAGAAATGGCAGATGTGATGGCTCAGGATGGGGAGCAACTGGGGCTGGGTAGTAGAGGAGGGAAATGTGGAGTTAGGAAATGGAAGCTGAGGAGGCAAGAAAAGAAAATCAGCAGGCTACGGAGGAAAAGGATCCAGGAGAAGATCCGATGTCGTCCCCAGGGCAGCAATGGGATCTAGATCCAGGAAGGCAATCACGACTCTGGCCAGGGATGAACGTCCCCCCACATAATATTCTCAATTCCAGTAAGTTCAGCAGCAATGCACAATATTGGATAGCTTCCTGTAATTATAGGCTACACAGTGCAGGAGACAGAGCACTGCTGGGAGTCAGAAGACCTGGATGGAGTTTTTTCTCTGAAACTTATCACTGGGATCTCGGGCAAGTTATATAAAGTCCTAGGAATGTGGAAAATGCTTGGAAAACTGCAAATCACTAATAAGTAATGATCTGTCTTCTGGTTCTTGATTTGGTGTGAAATTGATCAGCCCAGTATCAGAGGCTCATGATAGTTGTACCTTTTACAGTATTTTTTAAATTTATTCAGAACTGCAGTTTAAGAAATAAGCATAGCACACATGCTGGTGGATTTGAGAATCAAAAACACCCCAGCACCCTACCACTGACACAGGATGAGGACTACAGGCTGTTCAAGATACAGCGGTAGCTAAGCGTGGTGGCTCATGCCTGTAATCCCAGCACTTTGAGAGGCAGAGGTGAGAGGACTGCCTGAGCCCAGGAGTTCAACAACAGCCTGGGCAACTTGGCAAGACCACATCTCTACAATAAATAAAAAAATAAGTCAGGCATGGTGCTGCCTGCCTGTAGTTCTAGTTACTTGGAAGGCTGAAGCAGAATGACTGCCTGAGCCCAGCAGGTTAAGGCTGCAGTGGCCATGAGCATGCCACTGCACTCCAGCCTGGGAAAAACAGTGAGACGCGAACTAAAAAAAAAAAAAAAAAGATATAGTGGTATAAGCCAAGACACTGAATTTCCTTTTAGTACAATGGGGACTAATGAGAATAAACATTTCCATGGAGTCTGGAGAGGAACATTCAGGAAGTAGGGTGTTTGCAGATAAACATAAAATGTGGTTTGCACATTTTGGTTGCAGTGAGCCAGCAAGCTCAGTTTCAATTCTTCTTGAGTCTCTGAAGACAATAGCCTACAATGACCAACTCCTTCTCTACCTAAACCATACTTACTAACTACACAATTCAGCATTCACCATATAAGGTATAATGCACATTCTATGCCACCTTATATTCTTCCGTAGATATAGCTCAAGTGGACAGAAATTTCTAAATAAAAGCCACACTACCAAGAACAGAGCACTAGGAAAGAGCAGACCTTCCTTAGCTACCAAGTAATTTACTGGACTCCATATACTCCAAATTTAACATCCTTATCTAATTTTGGTATAGCCTCACAATGAGCTGGTATAGGCATACATGTCTCTCAGTTCATATGTGATTGGGGCAGTAGGGACTAGTATTAACTACATTACGCAGATAAGGAAATAGAGGCTTAGAGAGACTAAATAATTCTCAAAGATCAAAAAGCTCACTTTGGGAGGCTGAGGAAGGAGGATCACTTGAGATCAGAATGTGAGAACAGCCTGGACAACACAAGACTCTGTCTATACAAAATATAAAAAATTAACTTAAAAATTAGTTGGGTGTGGTGGCATGCACCTGTAATCTCAGCTACTCAAGAAGTTAAGGCAGGAAGATTGCTGGAGCCCAGCAACACAGCAAAACCATGTCTCTCCCTTTAAACAAACAAGTTAATCAGAGCAAAACCAAGTTTTCTTTTCACTTTTTTCTTTTTTCTTTTAGAATTGGGAGTACAAGTGAATGTCAGCTACACAGACATATTGTGCAGTAGTAGGGAATGGGTCTCAGATGGATTGGTTCATTATCTGGTCCATTCTCCAGATAAGGAACACTGTACTCAATAGATAATTTCTGAACTCCTCTCCCTGTGTCCCCCTTATTGGTGTCCCTAATGTCTACTGTTTCCATCTTAGCTACTACATATAAGTGAGAACACGCAGTGTTGGGTTCTCTGGCTTTGAGTTAGTTCACTTAGGATGACAGAACCATAACTTTAAACCCAGTCTCCTTTAATCCAACTATACTATACTTTTACACTGTATATGTTCTTTTATACTATATAAAACTTCAAATTATATATGTTTGGGGGGTTTTCTGGTTTTTTTAAAGTTGGGGTTTCACTCTGTCACCCAGGCTGGAGCGCAGTGGCACAATCATAACTCACTGCAGCTTCGACCTCTTGGGTTCAGGTGATCCTCCTGCCTCAGCCTCCAGAGTAAGCGGGCCCACAGGTACATGCCACTATGATCAGCTAATGTTTTAATTTTTTGTCGAGAAAGAAGGTAGTCAGGCCGGTCCCCACCCTCAGGCCTGAAACCCCCCCAGTCTGACCTGTGTGGTCCACCTTTGCTGAGGCTCAATCCTTGCCCACTCCATTGCTTGCAGATTCACCCCTCTCCTAGTGTTACTGTTTTCCTTTGGAGTCCCACAGTTCTTAGGAGAAAATTTTCAGTCTGTCATCATTGAGTATGATGTTAGTTGTGTTTTTCATAAATGTTCTTTATCATGTTGAGATGATTAGAGCAATTTAAATATGGAGTCCAGGTTTTAGTTAAGAGTAGCTCATTTTAAGGCAGCTTAATAGGAGTGGTACACTTTAAAATTCTGTGCTGAGGCCAGCGCTGTGGCTCAGCTTGTAATCCCAGCACTTTGGGAGGTCGAGGCGAGAGGATTGCCTGAGCCCACGGTTTCGAGACCAGCCTAGGCAACTTGGTGAGAACTCATCTCTATAATAAATCACAAAAACTAGCTGGGCATGGTGGCGTCTGTAGTTCCAGCTACTTGGAAGACTGAGGTGGAAGGATCACCTAAGCTCAACAACAAGAGTGAGACTCCAACTAAAAAATAATAACATAAAATAAAGTAAAATAAAACAAAATAAAATAAATAAAATTCTGTGCTGAGTAGTGTTTACTCAATGAGACTTAGTGTATAAGAAGAAACATACCTTCCACTTGGTAAATAGATCAGCAAGGAAACCATTCACAGCTTTCTCAAAATACAAATCCCCTGAAAAAAACAATGAGAAGAGGGTGAGGACTATCTTTATCTCTTGCTTGCAATTTATTATCTAAGTAAAGTAACAGGAAAGGGACCAAGAGAATATAGGTTCTGATATGTCTTAAAACAATATCATAAAATCCAGGTGTACAAGATGGCTTCATCCTAGATTTTCTATCAAGCTAAGTTTAATATTTGCCTCACTCAGTAAAAGCCCATGGCTTCAAGGCAAAATGCAAGTTTGAAAAAAGCTTTGACAACTGAAAAATGCAGTATATCTTCTGAATGAGAGAACAATCTAATTTCCAAATACAATTATTCTCATATGCTTAAAGTTTGTTAGAGGAGGATTTGGTGTACCCTAGGCATTCAAGAATTATCATTTGTAGTTCCTACTATTCATGAGCGACCTTGTCATTTCACAACAAAAGTTAATCTGAAATTTTGCTAAACACGAATTTGAATTGTATGCATCATGAGGCTCATGTATTGAACATAGTATCTGTACCTCATAGCACCTTTATTGTTCTCCATTTATTATGTCATAATTTCAATAAAATGAACCAAACTTAGATATTCCTGTGAGTGATAAGAAATGAAAAATAACAAATAAAGTGTTGTTTCCCCACCATGAGTAATCACTTTGTAACTTTTCATCCTGTACTTATAGAATAAAGATCTGAAAATTCACATTTTTCATTAGTGCTTTACTGTATGTATGGAATTCATATTCTCTCTCTCTCTATATATATATATATATACACACACACATATATATATACACATACAAACATAATTTATCTACTTATCCATTTATTTGTTTTAGAGAATGTCAAGAGCTCACTGTAAAATGATAACAACTTGGGAGAAACCAGAAAATTCTCCCCAGTGGCAATTAACAACCAGCCCTAAGGAACAGTACCATAAATATCAAAATCCCACATTTCACAGCTCATCTGAATAAATATGTAAACCATAGCCGACGTAGAACGGAAAACCACCTGAAATAAACAAAAACATAACTGCATTAAAAAGCAATGCCATACAGAGTTTCAGTTCTATAAGATAAAAAAGTTCTTGAGATTTGTTTCACAACAGTACAAATATACTTAACAATACTGAACTACACACTTAAAAATGGTTAAAATGGTAAATTTTATGATGTGTTTTCTACCTTTTTTTTTTTTTAAGCAACAATGTTGTTTGAGCCCAGGAGTTAGAGTTTGCAGTGAGCTAAGATCACACCACAATCTCTAGCTTGGGTAACTGAAAAAGACCCTGTTTCTAAATAAATAAGTAAATAAATAAAAAATAATGACAGAAGAATTATCTTAATTGTGATGTGAGACTTCTAAAAGCAAGCTTCATCTAGACATTCTTTCATTTTAATAGTTACTGAGCTCTCTCTGAGCCCTATGCCATAGGCAGTGAGGAGAGCTGGTCCTTGCCCTCTAGGAGCTTATAGTAGTAGGATAAAAACATGCAAAATATTATAACATATACAAATGCTCCATGATGGCACTCACAAAAGCTGTAGGAGAAAGAGCGGTTAATCTATCTGGGAAAGTTATGGAAAACTCATTACAATGGCAGAGTGTGGACTAAGATGTGCCAGATGATGAGTTGCCAGTCTAATAAACTATAATTCACATTGTACTTCCCCTACACCCATGCTGCTTCAAGAAAAAACCCAAGTGGTTTTCAGGTCCTGTGTGCTTTACCACAGTCTTCTCTCCTCCACAAGGCTCTAAAGAAATTCTATGGGAAAGCAAAATATACATTTCTGATGCTCCTTTAGTTCTTTAGAGACACGTTCCTTGAAGACCATTCACTCCGAAGTTTTCCATAGTCCCTAGGGCATAACAGGCACTTACTAATTTCACTTTTTTTTTTTTTAAAGTTGGAGTTTCACTACGTCACCCAGGCTAGAGTGCAGTGGAATGCTCACAGTCACCCCAGCGTTGAACTGCCGGGTTCAGACGATCCTTCCGCCTCAGTTTTCCGAGTAGCCAGAACTACAGGCGTGCACTACCATACCTGGCTAATTTTTTTTGATTTATTGAAGAGATGAGGTCTCACCAAGTTTCCCAGGCTGTTCTCAAACCCATGGGCTCGGGCAATCTCCTCACCTTGGACTCCCAAAGTGCTGGGATTACAGGCTTGAGCCACTGCACCTGGCCCACTCCCCCTTTCTGACACACAGAAACAAAGGCTGAGAGGAAAGACCTTTCAAAATGTCAACTGTCATAATCTCTGAGTATTGGAATTATCAGTGATTTTTGTTTGCTTTTTAAAATTATCAACTATGTCAGAGAAGTAAACACAAACACATATTGTCTAAATTTTAAATGGTAAACATGCAAGGTTCTTATAACAAAATGCTTTTTTGAAAGATACCTTTTTAGGCAAACCTTTCTAGAAATAGAAGCAGATCAAAATGATTGTGTGTGTGAAGGGGAGGTAATGACTGCAAAGTAGTATGAGGGAACTTTTGGGGTGACAGAAATGTTCTACACTTGATTGAGGTAATAGTGGTATTAATATATACATTTCTCAAAACCCACCAGACTGTATACATAAAATGGTTTTATTGTGTGTATGAATGTGTTTTACTGTATGGAAACTATGTTTCATTAAATTGATTTAAAAGATACTTTTCTAGCCAGGCATGGTAGCTCACCCATCCCAACACTTTGGGAGGCAGAAGTAAGAGGAATGCCTGAGCCCAGGGGTGCAAGACTAGCCTGGGCAACTTGGTGAGACCTCGTATCCACAATACATCAAAAAATTGGCCAGGCATGGTGGTGTGCACCTATAGTTCCAGCTACTTGGAAGGCTGAGGCAGAGGGATCACCTGAACCTAGTAGGTCAAGGCTGCTATAGCTGTGAATGTGCCACTGTACTTCAGCCTGGACGACAGAGTAAGACTCCAACTCAATCAATCAATAAATAAATAAGATACTTTTTTAGATCTTATTACTACACTCCATATTTATAAAGTATGTTTACAAGCATGTTCTGTACATGTACCATGTTTAACAACACCCTCACTATGGTACAACCCCCTAGCTGTGACAACCAAAAATATCTTCAGACATTGTCAAAAGACCCCTGGGAATAGGAATGCAAAATCACCCCTGGTTTGGTGTTGTTTTGTTTTTTGGAGTCAGAGTCTCACTTCGTTGCCCAGGCTGGAGTGCAGTGGTTTTGCTAATGTCTACTGCAGTCTCGACCTGCTGGGCTCAGGCGATCCTTCTGCCTCAACCTCCCAAGTAGCTGAAACTATAGATACACACCACCATGCCTGACTAATTTCTTTTTTTTTTTTTTAACTTATTGTAGAGATGAGGTCTCACCAAGATACTCAGGCTGGTCTTGAACCCCTGGGCTCAGACAATCCTCTTGCTTCCACTTCCCAAAGTACTGGGATTACAGGAAAGCACTACCATGCCTGGCTGGCCCCTGGTTGAGAACCACTGCTTTCAGGGGAGGAAGGCAGATGGGAACAAGGAAAAGCAGAAAGTAGATAGCTAGTTTCACTAACAGGAGTAATGTTCATTTGCAAAGGTCTCTCTTCATGCTTATTACATGATCTTCCATGGAGCTTAACTTTTGCTGCGTTTTTTGTGGGCACAGCATCCTACAGGATAGATACTACATCTCTATGCTTGATGTTAAATAGAATCCATTAGAAGAAGAAAATGGGGCGGGGCGCAGTGGCTCAAGCCTGTAATCCCAGCACTTCGGGAGGCCAAGGCAAGAGCATTGCCTGAGTCCAGGGTTTTGAGAGCAGCCCGAGCAACTTAGTGAGACCTCGTCTCTATAACAAATCAAAAAATTAGCTGGGCAGGGTGTTAAATGCTTATAGTTCCAGCTACTTGGAAGGCTGAGGTGAAAGGATCGCTTGAGCCCAGCAGGTTGAGCCTGCAGTGGCCGTGAGCATACCACTGCATTCTGGCCTGAGTGACAGAGTGAGACTCTAACTCAAAAAAAAAAAAAAGAAAACAAAGATCAACCCCAAACTGGAGAGATACAACTCTAAAACACCAGAGTAGCAGGAGACCCTGACAATATTACCAGTTCCACTTGGGCAAACAGTAGCAGTCATGAGATTGTCAGATTTTTGTTTCTTAGTTTTGTTTTTGATTCTAGGACTTAGACATAATGGTATGAGGAAACAAAACACAGAAAGTATAGTATAAACCTTACCCTGGTATCTTCGCTAATATAGCCACACATGACCTTCTCATTCTTGACCCACAGCTCACCAGCCTGTGCTCTGAAAAGAGACGCACACACATTATTACAAGTATTACACTGAACTAAAAAGAAATAAGGCATCTTCAGGTGGCTCCCTCTACTCTGATGTTTATACCCAAATGACCTGACAGATTATAGATTTCCAAAGAGAGCTCCATGAACAGATTATGTAACATAAAGAATTCTCAGCCGGGCGCGATGGCTCACACCTATAATCCCAGAACTTTGGGAGGCCGAGGTAAGAGCCCATGGGCTCAAGAGCAGCCTGGGCAACTTGGTGAGACCTCATCTCTACAATAAATCAAAAAATTAGCCAGGCAAGCTGGTGTGTGCCTGTAGTTCCAGCTACTTGGTAGGCTACGGTGGAAGGATTGCCTGAGCCCAGCAGGTCGAGGCTGCAGTGGCCGGAAGCGTGCCACTGCCCTCCAGCCTGGGTGTCAGAGTGAGACTCCAACTCAAAAAAAAAAAAAAAGGATTGTTTGAGCCCAGCAGGTCAAGGCTGCAGTGGCTGTGATCATGCCAACTACACTCCAGCCTGGGTGAAAGTAAGACTCCGACTTGAAAAAAAAAAAAGAATTCTCTCATAACATATTGAATATGGGCTGGGCATGGTGGCTCATGCCAGTAATCTCAGCACTTAGGGAAGTCAAGATAGGAGAACTGCTTCAGCCCAAGACTTCGAAACCAGCTTAGGCAGCATAGAGAGACCTCATCTCTATAAAAAAAAAAAAAAAAACCTAAAATTAGCCAGGCATGGTGACACATGCCTGTAGACCCAGCTACTTGGAAGGCCGAGACAGAAAAATTACCTAAACACAGGAGGTTTTGAGGCTATGGTGAGCCATGATTGTGCTACTGTACTCCAGCCTGGGCAAAAGAATAAGATCCTGTCTCAAAAAAAGAAAAAGAAAAAAAAAAAAACAGAGAGAAAAAGATCACATATAAAGGCAAGGAAAATGCTATGTACCATGAGTCATAGCTCAGACTACCTAGGAAATGCTGGACAATCAATGAACCTCTTTGGCCCCTTCTCATGTCCGCAAAATTAAGAAGGCTGGACCAGGCCCATGGCTTACACCAAGAGGAATGTCTCTTTGCTTAGTAAACTGCAAAACAGTTGCTTTTATTATTCCTCCAGACATAAGTCTATCAAAATATACAGAAAACATGCACATGGGCTGGGCTCAGTGGCTCAGCCCATAATACCAGCACTTTAGGAGGCTGAGGTGAGTGGATTGCCTGAGCCCACTGGCTCAAGATCAGCCCAGGCAACTTGGCAAGACCTTTTCCCTACAATAAATCAAAAATTAGCCAGGCATGGTAGTACACGCCTGTAGCTCCAGCTATTTGGAAGGCTGAGGCAGAAGGATCGCCAGAGCTCAGCAGGTCAATGCAGGGGTGGCCATGAGCGTGCCACTTCACTCCAGTCTGGGTGATTGAGTAAGACTCCAACTCAAAAAAAATGCACATGCATGTGTGCACATACACACACAGAGAGAGAGAGAGAGAGAGAGAGAGAGAGAGAGAGAGAGAGAGAGACAATGCAACTGACCCCCTTATACTCAAGACTTTTATTCTTACCCAACAAGAACCAAGAATGGCCCTGTAACAGTACTCTTCTCTCTCTCTTTTTTTTTTTAACTGGTTCAAGGGAGAAAAAACTGCCTCTGGCAAATACAAGCACAAAATCTATATCCCCCAGGACACAACCCAAAAAGCACACATAGCTTCCCACAGTGTGCAAGTGAGGCAGAATGGCACACTACCAAACCCTAGACCAGAATGAAGGAGACCTGGGGGACACTTGTCCTAGATTTATTACATGAGCTTGGACTAGTCACTTCCTCCTTTTTCTATCAAATAAGCTGTTTGGGGTCAGTGATCTCCACCATCCTTTAAAACTAAGTTTCATCATTCTGTGAATAAAAAGTTAAAATCAGTTGCAACTTGATAAAATTGACTAGGGTTCTACGTACATTATTTTAAAAAGCAAAAGGTCAGCTGGGTGTGGTAGCTCATGCCTGTAATCCCAGAACTTTGAGAGGCGGAGACTAGAGGCTTGCCTGAGCCCAGGGGTTCAAGACCAGCCTGGGCAACTTGGCAAGACTTCGTCTATACAATAAATCAAAAAATGAGTTGGGTGTGGTGGCACACACCTGTGGTTCCAGCTACTCAGAAGGCTGAGGCGGAAGGATCACCTGAGCCCAGCAGATCGAGGATGCAGTGGCCGTGAGTGTGCCACTGCACTCCAGCCTGGGAACACAGTGAGACACCAACTCAAAAAAAAAAAAAAAAAGAAAAAAGAAAAGAAACAGGTCAATTGTTAGGAATTAAGATTTTACTAAAATATTTCTCTTTTAAAATATTATTAAATGCTTTTAAAATGCTAATTTAATTTTTTAACATTTTAAATCATACATTGAAAATTTACTCAAAAATTTTTTTATCTTTTAAGAAAAAGTAAGCCGGGCTCGGTGGCTCAGCCTGTAATCCCACGCCTTGGGAGGCTGAGGTGAGTGGATTGCCTGAGCCCGCGGGTTCGAGACCCGCCTGGGCAAGCGAGACCTCATCTCTACGATAAACCAAAAAAATCAGCCGGGCGTGGTAGCACGTGCCTGTAATTCCAGCTACTTGGAAGGCTGAGGCAGAAGGATCGCCGGAGCCCAGCAGGTCCAGCAGGTCGAGGCTGCGGTGGCCGGGAGCGGCCACTGCACTCCAGTCTGGGCGACCGAGTGAGACTCCAACTCAAAAAAAAAAAAGACAAAGTGGTCCAGGCCTGGTGGCTCACACCAGTAATTCCAGCACCTTTGGGAGGCTGAGACAGAATTTCTTGAGCCCAAGAGTTCGAGACCAGACTTAACAACAGAGTGACACCTTATCGCTTCAAAAATTAAATAAAATAAATAATTTTTAAAAATCTTCATAAAATCTTAGCCAGGCAAGGTAGATCATGCTTGTAATCCCAGCACTTTGGGAGGCAGAGGCAAGAGGATTGCCTGACTTTAGGAGTTCAAACCAGCCTGGGCAGCATGGTGAGACTTCATTCCTATAACAAATCAAAAAATTAGCCAAATGTGGTAGCAGATGCCTGTGGTTCCAGCTACTTGGAAGGTTCAGGCACAGAAGGATCACCTGAACACAGCAGAGCGAAGTTGCAGTGGCCATGAGTATGCCACTGCACTGCAGGCTGGGTGACAGAGTGAGACTCCAACTCAAAAAAATAAATAAATAGAAAGTATTTCAAAGTCAGGATCTCAAGATACATTGTGAAACTGTTTCATATGTCCTTAATTATTTAACTAATTACGAGGTGAAAGTTAAATCACAGGGAAATTCTTTATATTGACTTTATGCAAATAATGACTATATTTTCTTCATGAGGCCTGGAGCATCTTTTTTTTTTTTTTTTTTTTAATGCATTCATGTAGTTAACAAAAGAGCAACCTTTGATCCACTGCAGAAATACTATAAATCTTCTGGAGAAAGGATAGAAGACTTTGTGGTTTACAGTTAACCATACCTAAGCAAAATATTAGAACAGGTCTTTAAAAGTCAAAAACTGACATTATGTCAGGGTTTCTTTTCTCTATCTAAAATCATCTGTATGAGAGTATTTACATAGATAAACAAATAATTTAAGAGTGAAAGAGATCTGAGAGGGCTTCTAAACCAGAGCTTAGCAAACTATATGCAGACTGCTGGCCAGATCCAGCACATTTCCTGTTTTTGTATTAGGAGAGACCACCCCCCCGCCCCCCCACCCCACCCCACCCCCACTGCCAAAAAAAACGAATTATCTTTTGGAAGACGGGTCCCTTTTAGTACAGGCTTCCCCCGCTAGGTACGTGTTCTAGGAATTCATCATCAGTATACCAGCT
>CAUYQG010245533.1:0-24489 GCA_963574415.1 Tarsius wallacei
AATACTGAGTGACCTCTCACAGAAACAAAGATCGGAGTATCACATGTTCTCACTCATATAGTGAACCTTGAACATCCAACGTAATACTATAAGAAAATGACTGACAGTGGTGGGAAATTACGGGAAGGGGAGGGGAGGGGGGATGGGATTAATGATACTCAATATCTGTCTGGGGACGGGGAGACACCTCTTATCACCAAGGGTGTCTGATCGAAGCATATTTGTATACCTGATCCTTAACTGTACCCCACAATATGATAATAAAAAATACTGATTAATAAAAAAAAAAATTAAAGCAAGGCCTTGGAACAATAAAAACAAAAAAACAAAAAAACTGCACAGCTTTTATTAAACTGCCCATTGAAACAGAAGTGTAGTCATGCAAACTGGTTCCAATTTTGTCAAAAATATAATCTAAATTTAAGTATCTTAAAAATAATAATAAGTTTATTGCTGTTTCATGACTGAAGTTTAAAAGTAAAGGTTATTACATCTAAATTTGTTTAATTATGTTTGCATGTATTTGCATGTTATATGTTTTATCCCACATGTTACCAAATTGGCCTGTAAGTAAATAAATGCTCATGAAATGTTTTTCAAGCTCATATTACTTTAATAATTTTTGGTAAATAAAAATAACTTAAATTATTAATAATATAAATATATCTTTAAAATTGTCAACATAAATTTAAAATATCAAAGTGTAACAAAAACATTATAAAATTATAAATCTAGCCAAGACCAGAGTAATAATTATTTATATAACTGCTTTGTTACAAGAATAACTAATTTGAAATCATTGATTCCAAACAGCTGACCTTGGGGTTAAATGCATAAGCATTTTACTGATAAATTAGAAGGTTTAGTGAAGTGCTCGTCTATTTAACTTTAAGTTTAAATAATCTGTTGTGCCTCATTAGCACCCTCTTATAAGACAAGTAAAGTTGATATGCTAAACACTTTGCATGACATGATAAGGTTTAAAAACTGGCCATTTCCACCTAGTTAAGTCATTTTTTAATGTTACTTCTCCCATGTTTTTCAAAGCTAGATACACTGGCAGATCCTTTGGCATCAGGAAAAATAAAAAAATTACAGTCCACTGTACATCCATGTGGTCTGTTCAATTTATAAACGTTTTACATCAATCTGTCTCAAACAGACAGTAGGTAAAAGTTTCATATGTATAACCTATTTTTTAAAAAAAAAGGTTTAAGATTTTGTTAGCCAAACCAAATCAGTGCCAGCATGGAGGGCAGCAGAGCCGGAGGGCCAAAGGGGCATCCCAATTGGCAGTTGCAATTAGCGACCTAAAATACAAGCACCCATGGAACACTTGGTAACAACAAACCTGCTAAGGGGATGGTGTCCATTGCTTATGGGTACAGTCTGTGGGGGCACTGGAAGCATAGTTGCCCTAAAAAGGCCTTAACCTCATGGACCTTGTCCACCGTGCAGGACAAATAGCCAGTGGGAAGCAGATGCACTCTCCTCTGAAGAGGGGGGAGAACACTTGGCTCACAAATGGTGGCCACATAGGGAGGCCTAAAAACCTGCTAAACTGACTGGCACCGGCTCAACATCACCCCAACAACCCTCCAGGTAAATACCAGGACACTGGAACCCAAAGTAAGTTCAAGTTAACATGGGTGCCAGCTTTTTGGTTCTGCCCATCCATGTTGACATTTATGTAGCCAGATTAAATCTTGAAATTATCAATTTGGCTAAATAAATAACTTTTACAATTTATGCTATAAATTCAATCTCTTTCTCTCTCTATGGGATTACTTTCCCTTTTCCAATATTGTTTCTGGGACAATAGCCTTTTTCTTCCTTGTTTGCCTAATAATTTTTGCTTGTGTGCTCACTTAGCATTTTATTAAATCCAAATAATATTCAGTTAAAATCCCACTGTTTCCTATTCATGCCCTTGGAAATAAATAGATAAAAGACATTTCTATGGCCCACCTCAGCAGGAAGCAGTTACAGAAGATTAATCTTTGCCCCGTTTCCCAGACTCATAAAAAAATTTCCAGGAACACAAATGAGAAATAAAAGAACAGACCGAAAGCAGGAAGCCATTTTTATTTTGTTCCTTACTACAATAATAAAAAATAATAAAGACTATATTCCAGAAACATACATGCTCTAGGTAAAAATTAACTTTGCCAACTTTATCTTTTCAAAAACACAGACTCCTTCATCCTCTCTGCCTCTGGCTTCTTGCCTCTGATCCCAAATAAATCTGGTCCCTCTCCTTCCCCTTCGGGAAATGTCCCATCCCTGGGGGGGCAGTCAGTCAGAAAAACCCTTCAGAGTGTATATTCCTTTTTCTACCTCTGATTTATACTGTTAAAAATACCAAAACCTGGTGTTTTTAAATAAGCCACAGGTTTTAACTTCTCTGATAAAATCAGCCATGTGCACTCATCACCCCACTTAAAATGATTTTTTTTTTTTTGAGTTGGAGTCTCACTCTGTCGCCCAGACTGGAGTGCAGTGGCCGCTCCCGGCCACCGCAGCCTCGACCTGCTGGGCTCCGGTGATCCTTCCGCCTCAGCCTTCCAAGTAGCGGAACTATAGGTGCGTGCTACCACGCCCGGTTAATTTTTTTTTTTTTTTTTGATTTATTGTAGAGATGAGGTCTCGCTTGCCCAGGCGGGTCTCAAACCCACGGGCTCAGGCAATCCACTCACCTCAGCCTCCCAAAGGCGCGGGATTACAGGCTGAGCCACCAAGCCCGGCTTAAAATGATTATTAATAGTACCTTTTTAACTCTATTTACCTCCAAAGACTGAGAGTGCATCAGGGTTGAGGCTTAAAAATCCATTCTAGTCTCATCTGCAGGTACACCGGAAAAATTTACTAATCAATCTCTGTTAAAGTATCTCCAGTCTCTACAACAGGTCCAGGCTACTGTCCACTCCAACATCCATGCTGTTCTGACCACCCCATCTTCCATGCCGTGCTATCAGTTCCAGCCCGGAGACCTGGTCTACATCAAAAGGTTCTAGAAAGAAGGATTCACCCCTGTTTGGAAGGAATCTTACATTGTCATCCTCACCACCCTGACAGCACTCAAAGAGAACAGATTGTCAGTTTGGATTCATCACTCTCAAGTCAAGAGAACCAGACTTGATGACATTACTCCACCCGGCTCAGGCCATTGGACTGTAAAACTGGACTCTAAAATCCTTTGAAAATCACCCTCTGAGCTCGCCATCATGGTTCACCTGAAAATGGACAGCCACACCTGGAATTGGCCATCTCAAGCTAAGACTTTCTTGTTCTTGTTCTGGTGTAATTTCCTAATTGGTTCTTTCTCTTTTACAATGACTTATCATACAGTCTCCACTTTTTTCTTAACCTCTTTTACATCAGGAAAGGTTCTAGCTATCCAAAATTGGATGTACAGTTCATCTCTGGTCCAATTTAAGGTAAACCTTCCTGATCTATTAAGCATAGAAAAAGAATGTCTAGCTGAATGGTTGTCTGAAATAATCAACTTAGCACCTTCACAAAATGCTTACTATACTGAATCCTGTAAACAATGGGCAGCTCCCCACTATATAAAAAACAGACTTTGATCCCTGCCCCAGTAACCCCACTGAACACTGTTGTAATCAGGAAAATAACTTCTTCTGCCCAGAATGGAAATGCATTACTATTGCCACTTACAGTGAGGGGCCTAATGACACATCTAAAATCACCCTTTGGCTAGCTGCTGACCCAGAATGGCCTGTATACATAAAGGTTACTGATCCTCTCCATTATTCTTGAAGTACAAGTAATACCTGGGGAATATGACTCTACCTGGATGGCTATGACCGAGGTGCCTTATTCACTATCCAATGGTACACGCTCACCTACAGAACTATGGCCAAGTCAATAGGACCATTAGCAAAGCTAAACAATCCCATATTTGGTTACCACCAGCCTCCACCTCAGCCTTGGCTTTCTGCCAACCCAGCCAACCCAAACATCACCCCAGGCTCACCTCAACAACTTCTGAGTTCACCTCGACTACTTCCAAACCTGGCCCATCTACCCCTCAATCTTTTCCCCATGTTAACTCACATGCATCATTTACTCAATGTCACCTGGCCACAATTAGTTTCAGATTGTTGGCTCTGTTTAAAATCAAGACCTCCTTATTATGTAGGCCTAGGGGTCAACATTCCCATTGTTAGCAGCACTAACAAAACTACATGTTCTTTTCCAAAAATAGTTCACATCACTATAGGTGATGTAACTGGAATTGCCTCTTGTCTTAAAACTTCAGATTTCAATTTAACGGCTTCTCCATTTTTTAATATTTGTAATATGTCTCTTACTGTAACTGTAACTGAATCCATGGCCTATGCCACCCCTGCCAATACTTGGTTTGCTTGTCCTACCCACCTTACAGCCTGTATTATTGCTGAGATGTTAAACAATAAGCCTACCTTATGCATCACTGTGCATGTACTTTCCCAGGTATATGCTTATAGTGGTCCTAAAGGAACCCTTTTATTCAATCCTCCTGGTCTTCTGGCAACTCATCAGAAACATACTGTCCCCCTAATAGTGCCTGCCTTAATTGGGTTAAGTATAGCTGTGACAGCTGCACTGAGCACTACTGCCCTGGTCCATGGAGAATTAATACTAACCAACCTTGCACAAGACATTAATTCTGACTTAAATTACATGCAATCTGCTATAAACTAACTTCATGACCAGGTGGACTCTCTAGCAGAGGTTATCCTCCAAAATCGTAGGGGCCTAGACTTGCTCTTCCTATCCCAAGGAGGACTTTGTGTCACTCTTGGAGAAACTTGCTGTTTCTATGCAAACAAATTAGGAATCATTAAAGACACCCTCCAGAAAGTCCAAGAAAGCATAGACGGATGACAAAAAAACCTAGACAATAACAAATCGTGGTTTCAATTCATGTTTGATTGGAACCTCTGGCTGACAACTCACATCACCAGTCTAGCTGGTTCTATAATCCTTCTCCTCCTAGGTTTGTTTATAGGGCCCTGTATATTCAATTGATTTATTCAATCTGTCAAACAACGAATTGCTTCTGTAAAACTCATGTATGTAAGAGCCCATTATAATTCCCTAACCATAATAAATGAGTCAACACTTTGACTCATCAACAACTGAAAGGGGGGAATGAAATACCTGTCTAAAAATTAACAGCCTACACATGTTTAATTAAATATATGTACTTCCCTTTTGTAACAACTCCCCATTTTAGCTGTTTTAGCCTGGAGATGACCCCCTACATAACCTTCCCGTAATCATAGGTTGTAACCTTTCCATAACTGGGGACCTACACCCTTGTTTTCCCAAAACATTGGAAACTCCCCAACCACAAGTTCTGCATTTATTTGTATACGTTTGCATATTTTTCTCTCCTCTTAATTTTGAAGTTCCTTATGTTTGTACCCCATGCTATGTATCCCACTTGCGGCTTTTGCCTTTATAAATTCTCTCCCTGCTTCATTTGGGGTCGAAAGTTTACAGAGCATAAGCCCCCTCTTGACCGCTGGCTATTAAAGGACTCAAAACTCGGCTCTCACCGTGTGGCGATTCCTTTTTTGCACTCCAGCTACAACATAGTGAAGTGATTGCTATTGTAAATTAATATATCCATTATTTCACTGTTATTTTTTTCCTCTTTTTTATGGTAAGAGTAACCAAAAACAAATCTCTTAGAAATTCTCCAGTATATAATATATTTTAATTATAGTCCTCATGTTTTACATAGATCTTTATATTTATTCATCCAATATAACTACATCTTTGTACTCTTTGACCTATATCTCTCTATTTCTTCTTCCCTCCCACCTTCAATCCCAGTAACTACCTTTCTACTCTATGTTTCTATGCATTTAAGATTTATTTTTTTTTTTAGATTCCACATATAACTGTACCAAGGGCAGTAGTTTTTCTCTGTCTAATTTTTCTCTGTCTGTTTAATTCACTTGCCAATATATATAAGGAAATCACAAAACTCAACAAAGATTGATTGAAAAATAGACAATAATGACCTGAGCTGACATTTCTACCAAAAAAAAAAAAAGGTCAACAAGTATATGAAAAGATATTCAGTCTCAATAATCATTAGGGAACTGCAGATCAAAACTACAATGAATGAGATACTGCCTCACACCTTTAGGTTGGTTTTTATTAAAAAGAGAAGGGAGCCGGGCTCGGTGGCTCAGTCTGTAATCCCGCGCCTTTGGGAGGCTGAGGTGAGTGGATTGCCTGAGCCCGCGGGTTCGAGACCCGTCTGGGCAAGCGAGACCTCTTCTCTACAATAAATCAAAAAATCAGCCGGGCGTGGTAGTGCGCGCCTGTAGTTCCAGCTACTTGGAAGGCTGAGGCGGAAGGATCGCCGGAGCCCAGCAGGTTGAGGCTGCAGTGGCCGGGAGTGGCCACTGCACCAGTCTGGGCGACAGAGTGAGACTTCAATTCAAAAAAAAAAAAAAAAAAGAGAAGGGATAAATGTAGATTGATGCAGTCATTGTAAAAAAAAAAAAAAAAAACCCAGCATGGAGCTTTTTAAAGAAATTGAAATAAAACTATCATATTATCCAGCAATCCTTCTTCTGTATATATATATATATATATATATATATATATATATATATGGCCAAAAGAAATAAAATCACCACTTCATATAGATATCTGCACTCCCATGTACACTGAAGTATTATTCATACTAGCCAAGATATGGAAACAGCGTAAGTATTCATTAATGAATGAACAGATAAAGAAATTGTTTTAATGAAATATAGCATATTTAATTCATAAATTAAATGTATAATATTATCCAGCCTAAAAAAGGAAAAGATTCTAACATTTGTAATAGAATTGATGAATGTACATTGGTATTCCATATTTTATATATAATTATTAAAATATTTTGTGTCTGTGTCTGAATCTGTGTTATTTCAATTGACTATTAATTAATGGTAGCTTGCTTCCTTCCTTATGTGTTTAGTTATATTTTATAGTAAATGCATACTTATTTAAACTTTAGCTTTGAGAATCCTTGGGTCCTAAATTGAGTATAATTTATTAATTTCCCTACCATTTGAATCCAAGGGTTACTATCAAGGTGGAGCCAATTTAACATCTTTTAAAGGACTTATTCCTAAAGTTTCAAGTTCAGATTCTGTACCTATTGCTACAAGAAGAGTGGCCCAAGTCTTAGTCTCTTAATTCCCAATATGTTTTGCCATCTGCTGCAATAAAAAACAAGCTTTCTTCCCATTTCAACATCTGTTTTAATCTCAGCTCACCGACTGTTTTTTTATGTATATATGTGTATGTTATTTATGTATATTTTTATAAATTTCTTTTGCTTTAATGTGTACAATAGTGCCCTGAGAACTGTGTTTCTTGTATTTTAGTGGAGTATGTTTCCGAGTGCTTCATCTGTCATCCTGTCAAAAAAAAAGTTTTGTGATCCACTTTACTTTAATCTTTTTCACAATTGATCCATGAATGCATTGCAATTAAAATTAGAAAATATCTCCTTTCATATGGCTTAAACAGTTTAATAAGTTCACAGATATAAATTAGGTGTTTAATAAATGACTGATTGATTGCTAATTCTATGCAAACTCTTGATATCTGTTATTGTATGATCACAGCCTAAAGAATTAGGTCAGTCAGTTAATGTTAGATTTTATTTTGTCTAAATTGTAACTGAGATTCATGCATGTATATATGCAACAATGAGAACTCCATCTCATTTGAAATTAAGTGATGAATTAATTACTAACAAGTACATATACTTTCAGATAAGCACTTAACCACCAAGCTGTCACTGAAATTTTAGATATTTATAATTCCTGAGTAGTTGCAATGACACGCAATTACTGATAAGCCAGAATACTCTGAATTTGTAGAACACAGTCACTTTAACTTGATTTCTTTGTGCTTAGTTTTAACATTATTATTGGAATACTTCCATAAAAGTAAAACATGTGCATTAAAAAAATGTAAAAACTAACTTTGCCTTACTTGGAGTTATTGATATAAATAAGGCATTAAAGTAAACCCCCCCAACAGTATATTGAAATATATATTAAAAAAAGAAAAATATATATATTTTAATAGAATGTATACAGGAAACTTGAAAAAGCAAAGCCAAGTCAATGAGAAAACTTTTGTTCATGCTATATTGTAATAACGAATCTGATGTAAAATTTCCCTACTTTATGGATTCTCCTATAACATGAAAGTGATCAAATAATCATTTTCCTTCTATTTGTCATTGTATAGTGAAGGAGTAAAATGAAAAGTAATATTAAAAATTCAACAAATAGTTATCAATGTAATATGAATGTTTTCTCTGCATGTTTATTTGATAGCAGGGCTAAGACATTTAGAAAGAAAATAGAAAAAAATGCATATTAGTATAAAGAGAATGCCATATAATTTACCTATTCTAGTTGTTCCTAATCATTTGTGGATTAAAAAAAAAGTAAAAATTGCATTTAGCATATAGGTCTAATGAAAGAAGCTAGAATAATAAAATATGCCCCTAAAGTATTTAAATAATTTATAATTGTCTTGATTTTTTTAACCAAATAATCTACTCTCTTGTTTTCCATTTGAGGAGTAGTGATTTCAATTGGTTTATATAATGCTGCTTACTGAGGGTTATATTAAACCTTTTAATCTACTAAAAATAGCACCATGGATTTTAACACTGACTTTCTAAAAGTAAAAAAAAAAAAAAAAATCTGTAGATAGCATTAAACATTGAATACTTAGGAAATCCACTTCCCATAAGGCTGAAGACATGACTTTTACAGGATATTTTGCTAGAACTTGTAGAGAAGGCACATCTCATAATTTTCATTTTGTGCATCTTGTACAGAGGACTTAACACCAGGACTTCTGCATCATCATATTATCTGAGGTCAAGTAGAATTCTCACTTAAATCTGTTATCAATGAAGCTTTAAAAAATGGCGCATATTTATATTAGATGAAGCATTAGTCTCAGAATTATACATGCATTGCTTTATTTTGACCATAAAAGTATATGTAGTATACATTTGTACATTATTCTGGCCAGTCAACACCTGAATAACTTCCTTTTGATTGAGAAATTAGAAGTCTTGGTAGAAAGTATAGCGTATCTTTCAATATTGTCAGATCCTATATTTGTCATTATTCATTATATCCAAGTACAGATATGAGAACTGAGTTTCCCATATCAATCATACATGCATCTTATGTGTCCGAATTAGGCAGCAACAACTGTAGACTCTGGCAACGAGTGGAAAAAGCAGCAGAAACCCAGTTTCGGGAACAACAGTGATTGTCTTACATAGTGGCAAGAAATTCTAGTGCAGCACTATCCAAAAGGAAAAAAAAAAAATCCCCTCAGTAGTTACATCCAGAAGCTATGGATCACTGAATCAAAATAAAATACTAGAGAGATAAAATGGGTTCTATTACATTGCAAACTTGTCAAGAAACTTATTCCACTTTCAGAAAAATTAGTTTTCTCCAGTCTTGTCCAGAAGGATATGGTATTGGTCTATGAACTGGTGATCAATATCTAGTTTCAATCTCACTACTTCTGAGTGGGAGTTTTCATGATAACTTTCCTGTTTGTTTTCTAACATTGTGTATTGAATTTGATGATAACCTGTCTTTTGGCCAAAGTCTTTAAACAATGAGAAACTACATCTAGATATAATGGAAAACCAAATGAATAACTTAGGGATTCTGGACTTTTCCTTGTATATAGTAAATGGTTGAAATTTTTGGTTTTCTCTATTAATGTAAATAGAAAGTATGTTTCATGTAGGCATTTTTCAAAGTGAATACAGGAGAAAAATGATGTGTCTAAATGGACATTTGATAACCAAAAGGAAAAATGTGGCAGACACTATTCATTGCCTACCAAATAGTCATCTTCCTTGTGTACCTTTGACCTGTCTCTTCTTAACAGGACATTGATTTTTGTCACTATGTATCCTTCTCTATATATCCTCTTGCTTCAGGGACAGCTGATCCCATACTGAGTAACCTGGGATAGGTTCTAATTGGTCTTTGCCAATCTTGGCAGTCCCATTTCATTTGCTAGTGATTAGATTATACGTGTGTGACCTAATTCTGGTCAATGGAAGGTGAGAAGCAATCTGCTGGAAAAGTTTTTGTCAAAGATATCTTGGTGTTCAAAAGTAGTATAAAGAACTAGTCTGATTTGAGGTGATTAGATCTAGAAGTACTGACTAAAGTTACAGCAGCCATCTCGCAATATACAGTTTGAGGACAAAGCCTACAAACTGAAATGTCCAGAGCCAGAAGTAAGTGTTTTGACTGTATGTCTGGGCTTGAATGCTTCTGGACAGTGTGTTGCATTAAATAATGTATTTTATTATTACGTAAATCATTTGATTTTGAATTTTCCCATATATAAAAGAAAAACATTCTAATGGATAAATAGGCATAATCAATTATCAGTCTAAAGAATTTTTATTTTTTTTGAGTTAAAGTTTCACTCCCATCATCCAGGCTGGAGTGGAGTGGCACACCCATGGCCACCCCAACATCGACCTTGCTGGGTTCCAGCGATCCTTCTGCCTCAGCCTTCCAAATAGCCGGAACTACAGGTGCATGTGACCACACCAAGCTAATTTTTGATTTATTGTAGAAACAAGGTCTCACCATGTTGCCCAGGCTGTTCTCCAACCCAGGGGCTCAGGCAATTCACTCGCTTTGGTATCCCAACGTGTTAGGATTACAGGTTGAGCCACCGAGACTGGCCTAAAGACATGTTTTTTCCAAATAATTTGCTCATGTTTATTTGGTTACTAGTGATGGGCTAAACTTCAGTCTCAGATTTGCTGACACCAGAGTTTGTGTGCTTGAAAATCATACTTTTCTGCATTTATATAATTTCTGAAATTTAGAAAATACTCTCCATGTCTCTCAAATACCTGATATAAAATAACATAATTTATAAATATGTTCCTTGATGTTGGGAATATGCCTTATGTATTAAAAAGTGATGGCACAAGGGGATAATTTCTGAAATCTAACAACTAATAAATATTATGTCAATATCTTAGGAAAAATATAAAGAACATCTATTGGTATCAACTTTTTATCTACCATGGTAAAGTAAATAAATAAGCCTGAAAGCTGATGAAATTTCTCAGTTTTTTCTAGCAACTGACCCTTTATACAAGACATTTTGTACTTATATAATTAGTACAGCATTCAAATTAGCCTATCATGATGTTTAGCTAAACAAATTAATGATGTTTTAACATTAAAACCAAGCTATACTCATTGGTGAGACAGGATAATATAATTAAGAACACAGGAAAAGTCTGGGGTTATAAGTACTATCTTTCTCACACAATGTAATATTTCTTTGGACAATTCTCTGAGATACATAAAATGTTTATTCATACTTTCTAAGGTTGAAGAAAGTATTACGTAGGTCCTTAATAATGGCAATTGTTATTAGCCAACATAAGCCAATCATCCTAAAATAGGTGTTCACAATGGACCTTGAGGATTAAGTTTTTTTTTTTTCTGTTTTTTTTTCTTTTTTTCCAGCAACCTCATTGTGATTCCAAGAGAAGAGTTTCTCCCTGAAAACCTATGCTGCTAATCATTTTTCCTTTCTGGAAACAGTTTTTCTTCATTATGTTTACTTCAGAATGACAATAAATCACTGCATTATTAACAACTATGTTTGTCACCAGGTGAGGAAATCTAGAATATTTTTATATGCATAATTACAAAATATACATAGTTTTTTTATGTTTTTATCACAAAATGTATCCTAATCTATTTAATTATGTAATTAAATAATTAATGATACGTCATAGAAAAACATTAGATGCAATATAGCTCCTCCGTAAAGACAGATGACCCCCTTGAAGAACAAGTTCCTTAAGTACAATTCTCAGTATGCTAAACACTGATTTTTTTTTAACTTACAATTTTTTTATTTTAAAGATGTGGGGTACAATTCAGTGTTAGGTATACAAATGTCCATTATACAGGTACCCTTGTTGATGATGTGTGCCTCCCCATTCCCCAAGTTGACTCCCACTACTGGCAATCTTGCTTCCCCGCCTCCATCTCGCTACTGCCAATCCTTTTCTTATAGTATTACAATAATTGTTCAACATCCACTTATGAGTGAGAACATGTGATACTCAGTTATTTGTTTCTGTGAAAGATCACTCGGTATTATAGACTCTAAGTCCATCCAGGATGCTGTGAATTTTCATGATTTTGCTTCTTTATGGCTGCAAAATATTCCATCGTGTATATGTACCGCATTTTTAAAATCCAGACCTCTCTTGATGGGCAGCACAATTGATTTCATGTTCTTACTACTGTGAACAATGTTGCCATAAACATACATGTGCAGGTATCTTTTTTATAGAGTGATTTGAGTTCTTCCAGGTATATTCCCAGTAGGGGGATTGTGGGGTCGTATGGAAGGTCGATTTTTAGATATTTTAGGAATCGTCACCCCGTTTTCCACAGAAGCTGTACTAGTTTACACTCCCACCAACAGTGTAGAAGTGTTCCCTTTTTGCTGCATCCTCTCCAGCATCTGTTGTTTTTTGAGTTATTAATGCTCAATATCTTGACTGGAGTTAGGTGGTATCTCAGTAGAGTTTTAATTTGCATTTCTTCGATGACTAATGAGGCTGAGCACTTTTTCAGGTATTTGTTGTGCTCATATGTCTTCTTTTGAGAACTGTCTATTCATATCTTTTGCCCACTTGGTAATGGGGCTGTTTGTTTTTTTCTTTTCGGCACATTTGAGCTCCTTGTTAATTCTAGATGTTAGGCCTTTGTCAGACATACAGTTGCCAAATATTTTTTCCCAGTCTGTGGGCTGTTTCCCGCTCTCCTAATGGTTTCCTTAGCTTTGCAGAAGCTTGTCAGTTTGATGGGGTCCCACTTGTCTATCTCGTCTCTTATGGCATGGGCACTTGGGATTTTGATCAGGCATTGGTTGCCAGTTCCAACTTCCATAAGTGTGTCTCATGCATTTTTTAAGATTCTTATAGTTTGAGGTTTTACATTTAGGTCTATGATCCATTTACAGTTGATTTTTATGTATGGTGAAGTTTTGATAAAATCCAGCATCCCTTTATATCTAGGCATAAATGGAACATAACTCAAAATGGTAAGAGCCATCTATGAGAAACCCACAGCCAGCATACTGCTAAAAAGACAGAAACGGAACAATTTTACTGGAAAACCGGAGCAAGTCAAGGATGCTCACTCTCAACCCTCCTTTTCAACATAGTTTTGGAAGTCCTAGCTAGAGCAATCAGACAAGAGAAGGAGATCAGAGGTATCCAAATAGGAAAAGAGGAAGTCAAGTTATCACTCTTTGCAGATGACAAGATTCTATACCTCAAAAATCCAACATAATCTGTCAAAAACCTCCTTGTGCTGATTAAGGACTTTGGCAAAGTCTCAGGGTATAAAATCAATGTGCAAAAGACAGTCGCATTTCTATACACCAACAATAAACAAACAGAAACCCCCCCCCAAAAAGCACAATCCCATTCAAAATAGCCAGAAAAAAAATCAAATACCTTGGGATCTTCCTAACCAGAGACTTGAAAGACCTTTATGATGAAAACTACAAACCACTGCTCAGAGAAATCAAAGATGACACAAACAAATTAAAAAATATTCTATGCTCATGAATTGGAAGAATCAACATTGTTAAGATGTCCATTCTACCCAAGGCAATCTACAGATTTAACAGAATACCCATTAAATTACCAGCAGCATTCTTCTCAGACCTGGAAATGACAATACAGGAATTCATAATGGAAACATAAATGACCATGAATCGCCAAAACAATCCTCAGCAAAAAAAAACAAAAAGCAAAGCAGGCAGTATCACACTCCCAGACTTTGAACTCTATTATAGAGCTACAATAATCAAAATAGCCTGGTACTTGTATAAGAACAGGCATATAGACCAAGGGAACAGGATAGAGAGATTCCAGAAGCAAAATCTCAATTTCTCAACCAACTCATCTTCATCAAAGTCTTCACCTCCAGTGACTGGGGCAAGGAGAACCTATTCAGTAAATGGTGTTGGGAAACTGGTTGACCACATGTAGAAATTTAATTATGCTTAAAGTATGCAGTGCTGTATTTCACAATCAACTTGACATCTTCTTAAAGCATTTCTTTCATCACATACTTTCCAGACCTTGGCAGACAGAGACCAATGGGGGATATGAGACATAAACAAGATGAATATGGTACCCTGTGTTGATCACTCTGGGATATGGACACACAGGGTTAGAAAAGCAGAGATGAGAACCACCCAATCCAGTTGGAGAGTAAAGAGAAAAGATGTTCTCGAGAAGGAATTCCCCAGACAGTTCAAAGGAAGGTGGAGATGGGAACTGGGAAAAAAACATTCTAGGGAATAGTGTGAAAAATGGCACAGTAAAAAGAAATATTCTTTTTTTTCTGGAACATAAACTGTGAGACAAAAAGTGATGAAAAGGAAGGCTAGAGATGGAGACAGGAAACATCACATTAGGGACTCAGATCTTTGTGTATGGTAAGCAGCAAATGATGAGTTTTGAGCAGTGTTGACAGGATTATATTCGCTTTTTTATTCGCTCATTTTGGCAACAGGGAAAATCTGGGGTTGAAGAAAAGCAGAGTAGGGTTAGAGAAACTGAGCACCTAAACTTGGGCTGTGGAGGTAGGGATGAAGAAAAGTGAACTCAGAATTTCTTTACTCAAAATAAAAATAATTGAAATCATTTTTTTCCTTTTTCATAAAAATGAAAGCATTATTCGAAGGCCCACACAAAAATCTGTGCCTCATAGGAGGACTGTTTTATCAAATATTATTGCATATGAATGTCTAATTCAAACAGAGCAGAAGTTGCAGTATATATTTTTTAAATTCATATATTTCACAAAGATCCTAAAATTTGACTGCTTTTGTGATATGTATAAGTGACATATATCATATGAATACCAAAAATTAGTGCTAATGTTTAATTAATCATCATTCTACATTACCTACTTAAAACGTTAATATACAAAGGTAAACTTACATGAAATTTGTGAAACAGGTAAATATTGTATGGTATAAAAAATGTAAGGTATGACACATGCAAAGCCATTTTTTATTCATTTGAAAGTAATCTCATTTACAGAAAATTAATGCCTCATACTCTAGAAGGATTATATATGGTCATATTTTTACTTAGAAAACTCTGGGCTAGATCATTCAAAAATGAGAAGTGCCAGCCCAGGGAATTCTCTAAGCCCATCATTTTGCTGCCAGCATCAGGATAATAGTTTCTCTTCTTACAAGGACTCATATTTTAGAGACAGGGGAGGAGGAGAGTCTGGGGACCAAGAGAAATATTGATGGAATGATAAAAGCTTTTAGCTTTGCTTTATTTTCTATGTCTTTTATATCTGTACACTGGTCTTCTCCTTTAGGGGATTGTTGGTATGTAACAATGACAGATTAAATAAGGCACCACAAATGTTTTACCGAAGGGAAGAAGCTACATAAAATGAAAAATGCATCAAATATTAAATCTACATTACAACAGTACAAACTCGTTGTTTTTTTCCCATCATTTATTTATGCTTAGCTACTGGAGGATATAATTTAAATTCTATAATTCATATATGATCAATTTGAATGTACAGATCTTGATGAAATTTCTTGCAGATAATATTCTTGATTTTGGGAAGATATTCATTGCAAGGATGTATGAGATAGGATGCATGTATATCCCAAACATTTTGAAGAACAAATATACATGCAGTCATTAAAGTAAATTTGATAAGGTCTCTTTTTGTGATTTTTTTTCTGTTATTAATGATGGGATTATCTTGGTCCAGGATATCTATGTTTCCCTTTATCTATCTCTATATTTTTTAAACTGAAGAAAAGGCATACACATTTATTTGATATGTATACATGGGAGCCCTCTGAATAAAGACTAAGATACAGGGGCAATTGTCCATTTTTATGCTTCCACAAAGTATATACAAATATAATGTAAGGTCACCTCTGAGAATTGGCTTGGTGTCAGCAAGAGAGGAGCTGATCTTTTGATACTTAGGTAGGGAAGATCTTATGATGCTCGGAAACGTGAGGGGAGCCTAGTAGGCCTACATCAGGAAAATTCAAAAAAAAATTTTTAAGAGATACTGAAAACACATATTTTAGAGGTCGCTATCATTTTGTTGAGATTTTGACTTTCTTAGATAACATGTAAAGTCTAATATATAACAGATATGCAACATGGGACTGTCACAGAGAGATCCTGGGTTTATTACTTCTTCACTTGCTTCTGGCTGGTACTGTTTCAGTTCGGAAAATAATCTTGGAAAAGAATATCTTCCAAGAATATCTTTTCCAAGATTGAGTAGAAAGAAGGTATTTATCACTTTGTACTAGTCTGCATTTTTTTTTATGGTTGCAGATTTTATTAGTTTATTTCCTTTTAAAATTTTTGTATGAAATATTTAACTCCAGACTTTAAGAAAATGAATAAATTTGTTCAAAACTATTAGACACACAGCCATAGTAGTGAGAATCAGATACTAGGCACCTTTACATGTAATGAACCATGCAGTAGATTCTAATTCCAGTCTTCACTTTATCTTTATATTTTGCTTATGACCCCAAAGGAGATATTTGCAAGTTATTAGCTTCTCAATTCATGGCAATTTAAAAAAAACATTTTCTTTTGAAGATGCGGGGTACAATTCAGGGTTAGGTATACAAGCGTTCATTCATCATGGTGGTATTTGTTGTTAATTTTATTTTTGTTTATGTAATTTCTTTAAACAAAGTCACTAAGTAGTGAATCTTTATCACTTTATATGCATGGAAGGCCTTGTGCACCTCCAAAATTATCTTCCTAAACAAACAATTTAGGTAAGAGTTCAAGAAGTATAAAAATAATTACCTACTACAACTATATAGGGAAAAACATTCCTAGTCCATGAATGAATACTCTCTGGACTCAATTGGTAAGATAAGACTGGGAATAGGTTCTTATTTTTATTTCTATGATGAAAGTCATTGGTATTTTGATAAGGTTTGCTTTGAACTTGTAGATTGCTTTAGGTAATATGAACATTTTAATAATATTAATTCTTTCAGTTTCTGAACTGTGAATGTCTTTCCATTTAATTGTGTCCTCTTCAACTTTTTTCATCAGTGCTTCATAGTTTTCATTGTAGAATAGTGATTCCCAGAGGTTGGGGAGGGTAAGGAATGAGGGGGGACTGGGAAAAGTTGGTTAAGGGGTACAAAGTTATAATTAGACAGAAAAAACATGTCTGGTATTCTGTTACATACTAAGATGACTGCAGCAAATAATGATATAGTGCATATATCAAGATAGCTAGAAGAGAAGATTTTGAATGTTATCATGCAAAGAGACAATACATGTTTAAAGTGATCGATATTATAATGACCCAATTTGATCCTTAGAAAATATATGCATGCATTGAAACATCACATTGTACCCTAAAATATGTACAATGATTATGTGTTAATTGTAAATAAAACATTAATTACTACAAAACAGAGTGGGAAACAGTAGTTATATTACTGTTTCCTATTTTGTGAACTGCATTTCAATTAGTAAGCTGCTATTTTAAGTTTTGGATGGTAAGTTAAAACAGAAATGAGATAATGTAAATCATTTAACTAAAAACTCTTTATTTAATTCATTATATAAATATTTAATAATAGGCTTCTCTTTACCAGACACTGTGCTAGTGCTGGGGATATCAATAAACTTTTCTGCCTGCATTGAGGGATAAATAATACATACAAAAGGAATGTATCATATGATTTTATACAATATAAAGTCTTCAAATGCTCATATATGTAGTGAACGTTTGTAAAGAAAAACAAAGCAAGCTAAGGTGATAGAAAGTGATAGAGGTGCTCAGTGAAGGAGGAGGTGAGGAGGTGATATTGGAGAGAAATCTGAATGAAGTAAGAGAGCAACCCCTTAGGCATCGTGCTTATCAATGCCTTCTTCCACTTCCAATTCTCCTTCCATTTTCTGGGCCTTTTTTAGTTCTACAGCCTCCATATCATCCCATTGTCCTCATTACTCACTATGTCATAGAGGCCCTGTCATTTCTAGAAGATATGGGGTCACTTTGGGCCTTTATGAGCATTTTTTTTTCTGTCACAGACACTCTGTTGTCGGCATTGCTAATGCCTTGTTGTCCTCCAACATTGAGTTAAAAATTTTCTGCTTAGATAAGTCTTTGCTGACACTTCTAAGGGGCTTCCTCTTTATTTTACTCGGGGTGATTTCTTCAAATTGTGACTATTTATTTCTGCATTTACCACTTTATTGTCTGTTCAAAGTAGTAGCTAGAAGATTTCTGAAGGTAGGAAATTTATCTTTTAAAAAAATCAATTTTAGAGTCAAATTTAACATGGTAAACATAGGATTTCCCATGTAAAGTCGAGGATTTACAATACTGACATTCATCTGGCTACTCTAAGATATATGAAGAGTTTTAGACTTGCTTTTGGATCTGGAGGTCATCATACACCAAGAGTTTACAAAGAGGATGTGGAAGAAGTCTTAAAAGAAAAAAGGTCACGTTTTATTTCTACAGATGTTGCTTCTTCCTGTCCTTTTCTGTTATCATCAATGTGAGTGGTTGTGTTGTTAAGTCAGCGGGGGCTAAAATTCAAAACAGGTATGTAATGCTGTGCAAATAAATTAGATTTGTGCACTTTGATGATATGTATCCTATGTGACACTGCCCGTATGAAGGTAATCAAGTCCTCAAAATGACTCTCCTCCACATCGGTTAAAGACCCAAGTAGTCCAAAGAGCTGTAACGCTAAGAAGGGCAAGTGCTGGTAACACAGATACAACATCACCTCCTTCTCTCTCTTTACTACCAGGCTACAATGACCTGTTGAGGTACTGGGCAGCTGGACCAGGAAACAATATTTTTTGATTGAGTGTAGCTCCCATCAACTGTCATTAAGTTAACCTTCCATTCTGCAGTGAAATATCTCAGTGACAGAGAGCAAAAGCTCACAGCTCTTGCCAGTTTCTTTTTTGGACTTTCTTGGCAGCAGTCTATTCTAACTTATAAGAAGCATCTGCTGATGGTTTCTGATGACTAATATCAGCAGGGAGTCCCCACAAGGATATTTCAAGTTCTGAAATGTATGAGAGCATGTGTTATTTGCACAGAAGGAAACTAAGCACAAACCTTGGTAGAGGGCTTATACCTGCCCACACTTTAGGAATGTGGTGGTGGTGGTGTTGGTAGCTGCAGCAGTATTAGAGTAATAGTAATATTACAGCTGGCATTTTGAATATATATATTCCAGGCTTTACATTGCATGTTAATACATATTATGTTATGTATTTACATATCACATATGTTAATGCATATCATATTATCCTTTCAAGAGATCTATGAGAAAATAACTTAAATTATTAAGTTAAATCATTATCTTTATTTTATTATTGAGAAAACAGAAACCCAGTTAAGTGTTTGGTGATGATCTGGGATTTATTATATAATTATACAATATGTACATTTGTATAAAACAAGACAATATTTATAATTATATATTAGAATAAGAGAAAATCTTAGCATCAAAAATTGAAAATATAGAAAAGTAGGATAAATATTTATTCCTAATTATTCATTGAGTGGTGCCTCATCTGATTATTACTGTATTAAACTCTCATGATATATAAAAAACTTTATGTTGATTCATCTTTCCAGAGGTTAAAATAAATCTGACTCTAACTTTAGTAAAATTACAGTCTATAATATTGAACATCTAACTATGCAATTAACTAAAAAATAATGTGATAATATGTCATAAAAACATTATTTTAAAATAAATATACTTCCAGAATGAATATAAATTCTATCCAAAGAAGATAAATTGTATGTTCTGCTTCTTTATAATTATCTGTGCTTTTGTTAACAAAAATATTGATTTGAAAAATAAGGATCATACTAAGTATTATATAATTTGAACGTGTCCCCTTGAAATTCAAGCATTATCAATGTGATACTATCAAGAGGTGGGGCCTTTAAGAGGTGATGAGCCATGAGAGTGCCTTCCTCATAAATGAGATTAAGGTCTTAGAAAAGAGACAGAATTAAATTTATGATAATTTGTTAGAACAGGAATAGAACCATCACCTTCATAACACCATCCAATCTTCTAATTATTATTTTCTTTAGTATGACCACTGGCTTACCCTGAAAATTTAGACAAGTTACTTGTGCTTTCCAAACTATTTTCTGCACCAAGAAAATTAATACAATATTAGTAACTATTTTGTGCAATGAATGAGAGGATTAAGTGAGATGATGCTTTAAAAGATCTTAGCACAGTGCCTGACACATGTACTCAATTCATATACAACTTAATATTGTTACCATTAATAAAATCATTAATGGTAACAATGTTGTGGTTTGTTTCCTAATATCTTTCTTTATATTAACTAGTACTTAAGCAGCAATATTTCTTGTTCCCTCATTAATTTTGGACTAATATGTGTAACAGAGAATGTCATATCCTTCCCAAACATCTGTTTACCCTTTCTTCCATGGTAGTAGACTTTCTACCTGGCACCAAGTTGTCCTTAATAAGGACTATATTTTCCATTCATCCTTGTAGCTGAGTATGAACATATTGCTAAGTTATTGTACACACACAAAAGATATACGCAGACACATATTGAAGTAAAGTAAAGGAATCTTTCTCAAGAGATAACTTGCATTTGTCCTTTGTTCTTCTTCTTTATCATCTTCCCCAACCTGCTGTCTAGAATGTGGGAGATACCACGTTGGAACCACAAGGGCCACACCCTGGGGAAGGTGGAATAGTGAGTTAGTCTCTGTCCCTGAGAGATTCCTAGAGCAGAGGCACCATCAGTCGTGGACCACATATGTATCTTTAAGTCTCTGTTGTTATGAGTTTTCTGTCACTGACAGCCAAATGTAATCCTAATTGAAAACCCCATGTATCCTCATTGTTTTAATTAAGAATTCCTTTGTCCAGTTTCTCCCTTTTCTCTCCTATGTAATCCCTGAAAGACGATGTTTGGCTGCATAAAGAATATTAATTGCCATAATTTATGTGAATTACTTACTGTTTATGCCAAAGTATCATTCCACAGAGCTATGATTATGCATATTATTACAAGGCAATTATGACATCGCATTATGGCAGGAATAAACAGGGTCGCATGTTTAGCGAGGTACAAAGTGACATTTCCTACAGAGGGAACAGCAAGTCTTCAAACTTTAGGGCTCTGGAAGTGAATTGAGTCAAAACAGAATGTTTAGGTGTGGGCCCAGAAATATACAAATAGTTCAGCTTGTCTATAGTTCCACCTATAAAGCATTCAGATTCATGTAAATATTTTGAAAAGGAAACATTATTTCATTTTAGAATCAAGCATCCCACTGGGTTTTTTGGACAGTCAATAGGCTTGGAGCAAATTACGATGAAGATCCATGAGTTAGAAAGTTGATTGATAATAAAGAAGGTTTATAACAGTAATCTGTATGTGAGAGAGTTAAGCAACTTCGAGGCATATAATGAACTATAATGAACTCAGTGGACTTTGTATTTAGATGTGTGAAGGAAGAGAAGGATGTAGAAAAAAAATGTTTGAGTTATTAGTGTTGAGAAACACCAATTTTTAAGGACATGGCAGAGAAAGATGAACACTGATAAAAGACTGAAATGGAAGGGGAAAATTGAGAATAAAGAGGGAAGAAAACATTACAAGCAGCAGGAAATAGTCAATGATAATTTAGTATATATTTATGCCTTTCTTTTTCTCTTTATTAATTTGTTATTTTTAAAAATATACTTTCATTATAAAACATAGCATATGAATTACTGAAATTCAACACATAATTTTTGTGAGCACGAAATTAGAGGGGAAAACATACCTGTGGTCTTCAGAGAGAATTCTTTTTAACATTTGTAATACTTCCTATTATTTTTTTTTTATTGATATTTGTTTATTTTTAGTTACCTACTTATTGTGCCTGCGCAACTTAATTTAGTTCAAATAAAATATTTCAACTATAAAAACCATTTAGACAAGAAAAGAGGTACCATTGGCAGGGTCTGGAAGAGTCAAGGAAGTGCTTTATAGCTATATGATTGAGTCAGGAGAGTGGGAAATAAAAGGTCAATACCTTTAAAAGTTCTCCTACTGTCAAGCCTGGTGTTTATATAAATAGTGAGCCTGGATACTTTTCCTGGTTTGGGAAATCTTCTAGTTGGTTTCCCTAGTTTCCATTCTATTGTTTTGTATCAAAATCTGCACCTTACTACTAGGCTCCTTCTGAATCATGCCTTGGTAGGACTGCCAATCTGGCTTTGATTTCAATTCATCCCTGAACTCCTGCCTTAGATTTGCTCTCTGTAGAATATACTTCATCACAGTATATTCTGTCACTGCTCCATTCATGTTCCCTTGGATGTCTATTGCCCTTCCTAGTATCTCTTCACTGTCTTCCATATACTGTGCATTCGCCCCTACACATGCGTGACTATAAGTTTTCTGGAGCCTGTTTTCAGGCTACAGAAACCACTTAGTCCACACGTGAGCCCTAAAGACCTAGTAGTCCTTCACCTATGATCAGTATACAGAAGTTTGAGAGCTGAGTTTCCTTGCCTTGAGTTGGAATAAACTCTCAAGTGTGATTTGTACTACATGAAGTCAGGTTGAAGCTTGGGTTTTGCCTTAAATTCCATCCTTGCTTAACTCCTCTCCTGACCTACCTCCCCGTGGATAGTTCCCTGGGTGCACTTTCTTAATAAATAACTGTATGCAATTCACTGTCTTGGCTCTTCTTATTTGGAAGCATAAAGTAAAACAGCTATAATTTGCACAAAATTGACATTATATGTCTAGCTGAAGTCTCAGACCTGGCACTGAAGTTTGGCATAGGTACCAAATCTCCAAAATTTGACTCAAACAAATATAAGTGGGCAGAATAAACGAAGTGGTAAAAGACTAACTTTAATAATGGAACAGTGACAGGAACTGCTCAGATGACAGGGTTACAAGTGGAAGACATGGATATAGTCTGATCCTTAAAGAACTTATGGGAAGGGGCATTGAATAGGTATTGTATGAGTCTAAAGGGAAGCCATGAACTTAAATGTCATAGTGAATGGATGGATGTAATATTTCACAGTTTAATTATTTTACCTCATTATAAATTAAAACTTCACTACTTGTTTTTAAAATAAAAAAGAACTAAATGGTCTGTTTGGAATGGAATTTCTTCCCTTACTAGAAAAGTTTGTGATTCTTTACCTGACTGTAAGTTTTGGACAAGTGTTCATGAAAAGAAGAGAGAAACTCATCTATCATGATACTTCATCAGAAACAAAATATATGTGTCAGGATAATAAGACATATTATAATGAATTTTTATCAAAACGATATAAAAAACCAAATGATCATGGCTTATGGTAGCTCTAGAAAAAATATGCAGGGCAAATATAAGGCAGTATAACTGCCAACAAAATATTTGCTCTCCATTGTGCACTAAAGGTGCATAATAATTTCCCAATAATCCCAGTAATATGTATTGTTTATTCATATTTATTAATTATTATATTTATGCATCACATTTTAAATGAGAAACCACCATGAGCACTGTTGCTTATTCTTTTTTATTTTTTATTTATTTATTTTTATTTTGAAATTTTGGGGTACAATTCAGAGTTAGGTATACAAGAGTTCATTGTGCAGTTACCCTTATTGATGAGGCATGTCCCCCCTTCACCAGGTGGATATCAACTACTGTCAATCCCAGCTTCCCACCCTCCACCCCCCTCCCCACAATTTCCTGCTACTTTCAATCCCTACAGTAATACGGTAGTTGTTCAAGGTCCACTTATGAGTGAGAACATGTGATATTCATCTCTTTGTTTCTTTGAGAGATCACTCAGTATCATAAGCTCTAATTCCATCCATATTGCTGCGATGTTCATGATTTTGTTCTTCTTTATGGCTACATAATATTCCATTGTGTATAGGTACCACATTTTTTTTTTAATCCAGTTCTCTTTTGATGGACAACATGGTTGGTTCCATGTTCTTGCTATTGTGAACAATGCTGCGATAAACATACGTGTGCAAGTATCTTTTTTATATAGTGACTTAAGTTCTTCTGGGTATATTCCCAGTAAGAGGATTGTGGGATCATACGGAAGGTCAATTTTTAGGAGTTTTAGGAATCGCCACACTGATTTCTGCAGAGGATGTACTAGTTCACACTCCCACCAACAGTGTAGAAGTGTTCCCTTTTCACCACATCTTCTCCAGCATCTGTTATTTTTTGAGTTATTGATAATGGCCATTCTGACTGGAGTTAGGTGGTATCTCGGTGTAGTTTTAATTTGCATCTCCTTAAT
>CAUYQG010245534.1:0-24951 GCA_963574415.1 Tarsius wallacei
TTAAAAATGTCTTTGTCCAGTGGTGACATAAGGATACTTACCTCATAGAGTATATTGTGATGTATTCTTTTCCCCTATTCATTCAGTTTGTGTTTGTTTTCTTGGAATAAGAATTAGTAAAGTATTTTTATTAATTCTGAAGAAGTTTCAATTAATTCACCAATGAAGTCATCTTTGCGTGGATAGGAGTTAAATTCTAATAGCAATCACATGAGCTTGGAAAGGGATCCTTCCTAATGTGACTCTTTGGTTGAGAGCTCAGCCTTGATCATCTGATTGGGAAACTGTAAGTAATATTATGTGTTGGGATGTTTTCAGCTGCTAAATTATGTGGCAATTTGCTATGCAACAATCAATAGGTGACAAGCCTAAAATAAATTTCATAGGTAACATGCCTACAATAAATTCATGAGATACCTTGGATTAGATCCTGGAACACAAAAATAACATTAGTGGAAAACCTGGAAACATGTGAAAAAAAAGTCTGTACTTTAGTTAATAGTTTTCCACCTCTGTCAATTTCTGAGTTTTCATAAATGCCTCATGGTTATATAAGGGGTTAACATTTCAGGAAGCTGAAGAATATGTAAAACCCTCTGTATTATCTTTGTAACTTCTATAAATCCAAAATAAATTCAAAATAATGTTTAAATGTATTATTTAGGTACCAAAAACAACAGCAACAGCCAAACAAATACAAACATAAACAACAACAAAAAAAACCTTGGCTCAGAGGAAGACTGACATGTAGGGAGAGAACAGCATTGGCTCCTATTCCAACACAGGAGCGCCAGCTTCAGGAAGACATCATTAAGATCCAGGAACACTATTTTCTCCTTCCCTGTCATACTCTTCATCACAGTCACCACTTCTCCAAGAAAGACGCCTGCCTCACATATGCTGGAAGAATGAATTTTTAGACAGTTTCTGGCAGTATGCTTGTAGGATCTCTTTTGGAAGCCTTTTTTGGAAGACATGATTTCCAGATATCAGAAGACAAAATTGAGAACTGTCAGTAACTGCAAACAAATCATATTTATGCATTAAGGAGTTTTTTTTTTAATTACAGTTATTTTATATTTTTTGTGATTTGTAAAAGAGAACTATATCTTTAAACCTTTGAGAAAATCCTGTGATAATTATGTTCTCCTCTTTCTGAAAATTCTATTATAAATTCAAGAGACCAAGTATTCTCTTGACAGTCATATTGTGTAATAACTGACAAAGCCAGAAGTCACAGAATAGATATCATTCATGGCAGCAAGTTAGCTAGGTATGAAAAACGAAGTGTATACACATGGGATTTCAGACTAGTTTCTGCTCACCCAGACCTGGAAATGAACCTTTAAATACCAGGTTTATAAAAGTGGAGATACAGTAGTGATTCAGAATGTGTTGTGCAGAAGGTGGAAATAGCCTGGTAGATAAAGAAAGAAAGAAAGAAAGAATAACACAGTGTAACATATTCCTATTCTACCAGGCAGTTATCTAAGAGCTAGACACAGGCTGAGTAAGAGCTCTGCATATGTTCTGGCTAGACAAAGAATCCCACAGCAGGACTGTGCATGCACTCATCACCCACATGGCTCCCTGTTCACAGGCATAGAATTCTGCCTGGTCACATCAGGGTTTTGTCCAAGAACCAAGCCAACAAAGCTGACAAAGCTGTGGGACCGCAGACTGTACTCTCATGGATATTCACTCAGTCAAGTCTCTTGCTTTTACTGTTTATAACCCTGGAGTATAGTCTCCACAACACATTTATAGTTTTAGTGAGCAAATGAGCTCCTACATCCTGCAGATCTGGAGTGACATACTCAGCTGACCTAGATACTTCCCACCTCTGACACCAGGATAACAGTTATTATGGTGCTGTTTGGGGGGCATTTACAATTCAGTAACTTTCTCACTCTCAGTTCATACTTCACTCCATAAGAAAGGAGAGCCCCATTTAACTTCATAATCTTAAAATAGAGAGAGCTGCTCTTTTTGTTTAATTGTAGCAGGAGTTTGTATAAGGTGATTTTTTGGATCCCCTTTTCCTCTTCATTTCAATGCATACATATGGTTTATTATGATGTACTATTACTATCATCCAAGATGATATTCACCAAGTTCTCCAGGAAAAAAAGACAGTGGGCAGGCATGAAGGCAACAGAAGTAGATGTGAACAAGAAGGAGCACATCTGTAAGTGGCTATGGGTCAATGAGCTCGAAAGCTCAGGGTTAAGAGAACAAGTGAAAGACATAAAACTGTATTTGCATGATGTCATCGGCACAGAGAACACAGAGCTCAGCACCGACACCCAAACTTGACTCTCTGACAGTATGATATATGACTTCCTGCAATCTACTACAGCATCTCTGACCACATTTTGCTAAGGCTGGATCAGCCTCCAAAATTCTCAGAGAGATGACATTGAAAATATCCTGTTGTCTGACCCCATAATGAGGTAAGAAATCAACCCTGTCTCCACTGTCTACCCAGCTTAAAAGTTAGAGTACCAATGATGAATGACTCACATATTGGAGATTAGGATTCACTGTTAACTGAGCTTTCAGGGAATCTGAAATTCTTGGTGTAAATACACTCAGCATCCCAAATTATAAATTATATGAGTTTCTTCTTCATTCAGTATACTCTTCAGAGAACATTAAAGCCTATGTCATTTTCCAAGTACTCAAAAATAGAGTTGACCAGAATAACAGGTGGTCAGAGCAAAACATTTTATCATAACCATAATGCATCTACATTAAAATTACTATTCATAATTAAATATATGTAATCATCATTCATGAGCTAAGAAAGATAAATGGGAGAGAAGAAAGAGGTGAATATATAATTTATATTGGTTGAATAAATTTATTTATTTTTAATTTTAAAAATGTGGGGTATAACTCAGATCAAGTGTACAAATGGTCATTATGCAGGTACCCTTGTTGATGAGGTATGCCCACCGTCTCTCCCCTGGCAGTTTCCCACTACTACCAATCCTTTTTGTTTAGTATTCTGATAATTGTTCAAGGTCTACTTATGAGTGAGAACATGTGGTACTCAGTTCTTTGATTCTGTGAAATGTCACTCAGTATTATAGACTCTAAGTCCATCCAACTTGCTGCGAAGTTCATAATTTTGTCCTTCTTAGTGACTGTGTGATATTCCATCATGTATATGTCGCACATTTTTTTATCCAGTCCTCTTTTGATGGGCAACACAATTGGTTCAATGTCTTTGCTTTTGTGAATAATGCTGCAGTAAACATGCATGTGCAGATGTCTTTTTCATAGAGTGATTTGAATTCCTTCGGGTATATTCCCAGAAAGGGGGTTGCAGGATTGTATGGAATATCAATTTTTAGATCTTTTAGGAATAGCCAAACTGCTTTCCACAGAGGTTGTACTAGTTTACACTCCTATCAAAAGTATATAAGTATTCTCTCTTCTCTGCATCCTCTCCAGCATGTTGTGTGGTGTTTTTTTTGTGGTTTTTTTTTTTTTTTTTTTGAGTTATTGATTGATGATGGCTAACCTGACTGGAGTAATGTGGATCTCAGTGTGGTTTAATTTTCCTTTCTTTGATAATTAGTGAGGTCGGGCATATTTTCATGTATCTGTTGGCTACTCCTATGTCTTCTTTTGAGAAATGCTATTCATATCTTTTGAGAACTTTGTAATAGGGCTATTTGTTTTTTTCTTTTCAACACATTTGAGTTCCTTATATATCCTGGATGTTATGTTTTTGTCAGATATACAGTTGGCAAATATTTTTTCCCATTCTGTGGGCTGTCTCCCCACTCTTTTAATGGTTTCTTTTGCTTTGCAGAAGCTTTTAAGTTTGATGGGGTCCCACTTGTCTATGTTATCTCTTATAGTATGGACGTTTGGGGTTTTGGTTAGAAATTGGTTTCCAGTTCCAATTTCCATAAGGTTGTCTCCTGCATTTTTCTAAGGTTCTTATAACTTGAGGTTTTACATTTAAGTCTTTGGTTCATTTAGAGTTGATTTTTTGTGTATGGTTATAGGTAACGGTCTTGTTTTAATCTTATGCATGTGGTCAGCCAGTTTTTCCACTTACACTGGGGAGAGAAGAACCATTTACTGAATAGGTTCTCTTCTCCCCAGTGGTTTTTGGTAGAGGCTTTGTCGAAGGTGAGTTGGTTGAGAAATTGAAGTTTTGCTTCCAGAATCTCTATCTTGTTCTGTTGGTTCATATGCCTGTTCTTGTACTAGTACCAGGCTGTTTTTGATTATTGTAGCCTTAAATAAAGTATAAAGTCTGGCAGTGTGATACCTCTCACTTTGTTTCTTTTACTGTGCTGGCTATTTGTGGTCGTTTATGTTTCCATATGAATTCCTGTATTGTTGTTTCCAGATCTGAGAAGAATGCTGCTGGTAATTTAATGTGTATTGTGTTAAATCTGTAAATTGTCGATATTGATTCTTCCAATCCATGAGCATGGAATATTTTTCCATTTCTTTGTGTCATCTTTGATTTCTTTGAGCAGTGTTTTGTAGTTTTTGTTGTAAAGGTGTTTCACTGCTCTGGTTAGGAAGATGCCAAGGTATTTCATTTTTTGTGGCTATTGTGAGTGGGATTGTGCTTTTTATTTGGGTTTCCATTTGTTTATTCTTGGTGTATAGGAATGCAACTGTCTTTTGCAATTTATTATATACACTGAGACTTTGCCAATGTCCTTTTTCAGTGCAAGAAAGTTTTTGACAGATTCTCTTGGGTTTTCACGGTATAGGATTATGTCATCTGCAAAGAGGAATAACTTAACTTCCCCTTTTCATGTTTGGAAGCACCTGGTTCCCTTCTCTTGTCTGATTGCTCTAGTTATTACTTCCAGTACTATGTTGAACAGGAGGGGTGAGAGGGAGTAGCCTTGTCTTGTTCTAGTTTTCAGGGGAAATGGTTCTAATTTCTGTCTCTTCAGCAGTATGTTGGCTGTGGGTTTCTCATAGATGACTCTTATTGTTTTGAGGTATGTTCCATTTATGCCTCAGTGTTCGAGGGTTTTTAGCAAGAAAAGATGCTGGATCTTATCAATAGCTTTTTCTGTGATATAATCATTTAGTTCTTGTTTTTACATCTATTGATGTATTTATTTAAGTTTATGGTCTTGCAGATGTTGAACCAACCCTATATCCCAGGGATGAAGCCTACTTGGTCATGGTGGATGATTTTTGAGATGTGTTGTTGGATCTGGTTTACTAGAATGTTGATGAGAATTTTAGCATTTAAGCTCATGAAGGATATTGGCCGGTAGTTCTCCTTCTTTGTTGGATCTTCACCCAGTTTGGGTATCAATGTGCTGTTAGCTTCATAAAATGATTTGGGGAGAGTTCCATCTTTCTTGATTGCCTGGGATAATTTCAGTAGGGCTGATATCAGCCCCTCCTTGTATGTTTTGTCAAATTCTGCTGGAAAGTTATCTGGTCCAGAGATTTTTTTTTGTAGGTAGATTTCTTATGACAAAGTCAATCTCCTGGGTTGTTATTGCTACTTAAGGTCTCAATTTCTTCTTGTTTCAACCTAGGGAGGTTGTGTTATGTCAGAAAGTCCTCCATTTCATTTAGGTTTTTTAGTTTGTTTCCATACCAGTGTACATAGTAATCTCTGATAATCTTTTGTATTGCTTTGGGGCCATTTGTGACTTGATCTTTTGCATTTGTGATTGTGTTTATTTTGACTTTTTCATGGCCAATCTGGTAGGGGTCCATCAATCTTTTTTCTCCTTTCAAAGAACAAGCTTTTTGTTTTGTTGATTTTTTTTCTATTATATTTTTGTCCTCTATGTCCCATATTTGGACTTTTATTTTGATGACCTGGATTCTTCTGCTGATGTTAGGGATTTGTTGGTCTTGCTTTTCCAGCTTCTTAGGTGATTTTTTAGGCTGTTAACTTGTGTTCTTTCCATTTTCTTCATGTGTGTTCATAGAGCTATGAATTCTCCTCTTAGTACTGATTTTGTGGTATTCCACAGGTTTTGCTACGATGTTTCTTTATTTTCATTTGTCACCAGGAATATTTAAATTTCTGTTTTGATTGAATAATTGTATTTAGAATGCCACTTAGAGTAAGCATTGCTCATATTTCAAAGACTAAGGCAAAGATTTTCAAGATATAGATATTTCTAAATCTTGAGAGAGCTGCACTTCCATGCAAACTTTCAAGCTTGAAATGAAATTTTGAACCACAGGTTATAAAATTACCTCTCCATATATATTGCATTTTTGTTTTTATTCTCTTTGTCTCTTGAAGTCTCTCTTTCTGAACAGAGGTACAAATTATATCTCTGCCTTATGGGCCTCCAAAAACTTGGGTCTTGGATGTTTACATTGTGCCCATAATGGAATACATCTTTATCCTGACAGACAGTTCAATGTCTAAGTGTCCAACGCTTGACCAAGTATCCTTCTCAGTAAACATGTTTATACTGTCACAAACCTTGTGACTCTTATCTGACCTGTGTTCAGTTTATTTGTACCAAGACAGACACTCTTTAGAAGAGTTCTGAATTGGAAAAGAAAAAATAATAATTTGAATCCAATTATGTTGGTCCAGTAATGACGTAGAAGAGGCCACTTAGCAAAATATAAAATAACAGAAGCAGTGTATTACTTACAGGTGGGGATCTTTGAACACCATAGCTAGGCCTACTGGTCACATCATGTCTTCTTTCATCTGCAACATTTTTCAGTCTTCACTTATTTTAGGTGACCCTTTTGAAAAGTACAGGTCAGGTATTTTGTAGGATATCCCACAATATGGATTTGTCTCATGTGTTCTCATAATTAGACTAGGGCTATGAATAAATTAAACACATTCATCTAAGTTTGAAGACAAGAAAAACTAAACAATATAGTAATAGACATACAAAAAGAGAGTAATATAATAAGCAAAATTAGAAAATGAGATAGAAAGGATTCACAGAATAATTACCCTCAGCAGTTAAGGATGACAATGAAACTAAATTCATTCCAGGCTAATTGTATAATTTCTACAGTTACTTCTAGCACCATGTGATCTAATTCAGTACCACATGAATTTATTTACACTTTTTCACTTATGTGTATGTAGCCTACCACTCTAACTGTAACCAAGTTGATTTTGTTAACTTAATACTAACCAAAAATGTATGAATGGTGGTTTCAGAATTGGAAATTATATACCACGGGAAAAAATACCCCAATCAAAGTGCATATGTACAAATTCTTTGGCTTTTAGCCTCAGAATTTTCACTTATTTCCAAAATTACTGAGATTAGTCTCTCTCTCTCTCTCTCTCATCCTTTTGAGGGAGACTATTTCATACGTTTGTTACATAGTTATATTAACTTGTCTGCATTCCTCCCTAGAAATCCTCCACCTACTAAATAAACTTTTAATTTGTATAATTTTAGGTTCAGTCTTTGTGTTATAAAGTTCTGTAGTATTTGAAAAACATTATCATATATCCAGCAGTACAGTGTCATGCAAAACAATGTCACTGCCCTAAAGAAATGCCCTGTGCTTCACCACAGTTCTCTCTCCCAAGCCCCTTGCAACCACCAAACTCTTTACCATCCCAATACTCTTTCCTCTTCCAGAGTGTCATACAGCTGGATTTACACAGTATTTTGCCTTTTATAACTTATTTTTTAACTCACTAATATGGCTTTTAGATTTTTGAAGTATATCTTATGGTTTTCTTTTTTAATTAATTAATTAATTAATTAATTAGAAAATGGAGATATTATAATTGTACATATTTGTGGGGTGCAATTTGATGTTTCAATAGATATATATGTTGCATGATCACCTAGTCAGGGTACTTACCATATCCATCACCTAATGCATTTATCCTGTATTTATAGTGAGAACACTCAAAAGCCTCCTTTTTAGGTATTTTGTGATATAAAATACAGTGCTGCACTGTTAACTAAAGTCACCCTCCTGCAATAGAAAACCAGGTCTTATTCCTCCTATCTGATTGTAATTTTGTACCCATTGACTCACCTATCTCCAGCCTTTCCTTCCTCATCCTCCACCCATCTCAGGTAATGGCTGGTCTACTTTCTGCTTCTATCTCATGCTTGTTTAGGTTTGCATTTTCCTAATGAGAAAATGACAAATAATGTGATCATCTTTTGATGTGAGCATATTTTGTTTTTGGATATGACTATAGCCATTTTGCAGAATGGGCTACTCGAATTTTGCCCTTTTGGTTTGGAAATTTGTGTTTTTGTTTTTTAGTTGTAAGATGCTGTCATACTTTCTGGATAATAGACCATTATTAGCTATATGATTTGCAAAGGTTTTCTATCATTCTTTGAGTGTCCTTTTACTTCTGATGGTGTATTTTGAATCACAAAATATTTTAATTCTAATGAAGTTAAATATATCTAATTTTTTCTTCGTTTCCTTGAGCTATGGGTGTCATAGCTCAGTAAAAATTTAACTTACCCTGGATGTATTCTTATGTTTTACTCCATGAGTTTGGCCAATTTAGCTCTTACATTAATGTGTATGCTCATTCTGCGCTGTGTTTTTGGTGTGAGGAAAGAGTTCAACTTGCATATGGATATCCATTTGTCCTAGCAGCATTTGATTTTTAAAAATTCTCCATATTGAATTTATTTTGTCACATTGTAAAATCATTTGACCATAAATGTAATGATTAATTTTTAGACATTATATTTTATTACATTGGTCTATATGGCTTACATAAGCACCACAAATTTTGATTACTATTCCTGTTAGTAAGTTGTAAAATCAGAATGTGTCTACTTTGAAAGTTTTTTCTACTATTTAAAAATTATTTTTACTGCCCTAAGTTTACTGTATTATATAATATATATAAATTGCATATAATATAAAAAAATAAAGTTTGTCATTAAATACATGAATGTTATATGTATAGCTATATACACTACATATTTAAATTTTAGATTAAGTGGTTTGTTTCAGGGAATGAAATGCCACCTGAGATTTTAATACAGATTATATTCGGTCTGCATATCTATTTAGAAAATACTGCCAATCTGAAATATTAAGCCTTCTAAGCAATGAACATTCAGTGTTTTTCCATTTATTGATGATTTCATAATTTTTAATGTTTTAAAGTTTTTAGTGAGTTATTAGGTATTTTTATTTCATTTTAAATTGAATGATTTTCTGGGTTTTGATTTTAGACTATTAGTTGCTAGTGTATAGAAATGCAAGGGATTTTATATATAAACCTTGTGTCATGGAACTTTGTTGAATTCATTTTTCAATTCTAATTACATTGTATTAGAGTCCTTAGGATTTCTATATACAAGAGCATGTCATTTCAAACAGTGTTACTGCCTTTCATACTGTATGCCTTACATTTATTTTTCTAGACTAATAGCTCTGGCGACATTCTCAGTACAATGTTGAATATAAGCGGGAGGAGTATAAATCCTTGTCTTGTTTCTAATGTTGGAGAAAGTAGTGAACCAGTCAGGTATGATAAGTGAGATTTTTGTGAATGCCTTTTAAGGTGAAGAATGTGCTCTTATCTGCATACTGTATTGCATATTTTTATTATAATGAGTTTTTTGTTTTTCAAGTTCTTGCTGTGCATCTTTTGAGATAATCAAGTATTTTTTTCTTTATACTGTTAATGCAGTGCATAGCACTAATTGTTTTTGTACGTTGAACTGAATTAGCATCCCTGAAATAAATACCCTTGGTAATTGTCTACAATTTTGTTTATATGTTGTGAATTTATTTCGCTATTATTTCCATGAGGATTTTTGCCTCTGTATTCATAAGGTATATTGGACTTAATTTTTCTTTTTTGAAATGCCTTTGTCTAATTGTGGGATTAAGGCAAACTGACCCATAGTACACGGGGAAATGATGTCTTCTCTGCTGATATTGTTGTTACCTTTTTAAAAAATAATTTGTGATATCCACTAATGAGTCAACAGGCATTTAGGTTGATTCTACATCTTTGCAATTGTAAATTGCTATGGAATTACTATGGAATACATCAAAAATTATGAAATGACGTATTTTGCAGCAACTTCGATGGAATTGGAGAACATCATCCAAAAGTTAACCAACTCCAGAGCAGAAAACTAAACACCACATGTTCTCACGTATAAGTGGGTGCTAAGCGAAGGATCCACAAAGACATTGAGAATGGTATAATGGACAATGGAGATTCATAAGGCAAGGGTAGGAGCGGAGGGATTAAAAACACCCAACCAAGTACAATGTGCACAATGAGGTTGAAGGGTACATGCAAAGCCCAGACTAAAAATTAGGCAGCTGTCCCCCGAGCCCTGGGCCATGGACCAGAACCAGTTCATGGTGTGTTAAGAACCAGGTCACACAGCCTGAGGTGAGCAGCAGGCAAATGAGTGAAGCTTCATCTGTATTTACAGCTGCTCCTCATCACTTGCCTTACCGCCTGAGCTTCGCCTTCTTTCAGATCAACAGCGGCATTAGATTCTCATAGGACCTCAAACCCTATTGTGAATTGCACATGCGAGGATCTAGGCTGCATGCTCCTATGAAAATCTAATTCTTGATCGTCTGAAGTGGAGCTGAAGTGGTGTTGCTATCACCAGGGAGCAGCTACAAATACAGACTAACATTAGCCGTGAGGTTTGACTGCACAGAGACTATAATAAATCAGTTGCTTGCAGACTCATACCAAAATCCAATCAGGCAAGTGAGTTGATGTACTTCAATAGTACAGCTGTATCTGGTGGCAGGTCTTAAGTCAGAGTCTAACCCTTATTTTAGTCCCGCATGGCCCGCCCATTATTTTATTTACCACTTTCATTTGCACCTCTTTCCCACACCGCATACTTGTTTCAGTCAAAGTCTTGGTAAGCCCACAAACCAACCCTAGGCAAAATGAGTAAAAAACAAACATCACTGGAGAGCTGCTTTGAAAAGAGGGAAACACCCAATGATGACACAGCAGAAGATCTTAAGACTACCAACAAAAATAAAGCTGAATTTAAAATAAAAACCAAGAATCCTACTTAAGCTATGGGTTCATTGCAACAGGTGATTCACATTCTCCAAGCCTGCTTTGTATAATATGTGGCTTCTGGCTATTTAGCTAAGCCATGAAACCTTCAAAACTGCTTTGCAACATGGAGACCAAACTCCCTGCATTAAACTTCTCCCTTTGAAGTTTTTCAAAATATAAAAAAAATGTGAACATGGAGAACAGAAGCAATTTTTGAAGACCATCAATTTATCAAGTGTGTCTACACTGAGAGCACCATTCTTAGTGACTAGCTACATTGCTAAAGCTAAGAAGCCCTTTACTATTGGTGAAGAGCTGTTCTGACAGCTGTTAAGGATATTTGTCATGAACTTTTAGGAGAGGCTGCAGTTCAAAAGGTGGCAAGTGTCCTCTTTCAGCAAGCCCCACAACTAAGATGAACTGATGAAATAGCAGAGGATATTGGGCACAATTGTTAGAGAGGAATAATGAGTCATGGTACACAATCCAGGCTGATGAATCTACTGATACTGACAACAAGGCAACAATGCCTGTTTTTATGCAATCTATTTTTCAGGAGGATGTGAATGAGGACATGTTATGTGCCCTTTTGTTGCCAACCAATACAACAGCTGCAGAACTTTTCAAGCCTTTGAATGATTACATATCAGGAAAGCTGAATTGGTCATTTTGTGTCGGCACATGCACATCCGGAGCGGCTGCCATGCCCGGACACCTTTCTGGTTTCATTACTCAGATCAAAAAGGTCACTTCTGAATGTGAGTCTGCACACTGTGCTATTCATAAAGAAATTCTGGCTAGATGAAAAATGTCACCTGAACTTAACATTTTGCAGGATGTGATTAAAGTTATCAACCACATTAAATTACATACCTTTAAAGTCGTGTCTCTTAACTCAGCTCTGTGATGAGGGTCACATAGCACACATGTCTTCTCACAGAAGTGAGATTGCTTTCTAAAGGTAGATCACTGGCCAGAGCTTTTGAGTTACAAGAGCCACTCCAGAGATTTATTTTAGAAAAATAGTCACCACAGGCAGCACATTTCAGTGACACAAAGTAGGTCGCAAAACTTGCTTGTGTGACATATTCTGCCTCCTCAATGAACTCAATTTGTCACTTCAGGGGAGAATGACAACTGTGTTCAAGCCAGCAGATAAAGTGGCTACATTCAAAGCCAAATTGGAATTATGGGGGGGAAGAATGAACACTGGGATTTTTGACACATTGCAAACATTAGCAGAGATTTTGAAAGAGACAGAGCCAGGGCCTTCTTTCTCCCAGCTGGTGCAGTCACTTAGTTCAGCTTTCTAAAGAGTTTCAGCATTACTTTCCAACCACAAAAGACCCCCATACTGAGAAGGAGTGGATCCATGACCCGTTTATGAATAACCCAGGTAAATCAACTCTGTCTGTGCTAGAAGAGGATCATTTGCTTGAGATAGAAAATTACTGTGGCCTTAAAAGAATGTTTGAGACAATTTCCAATCTCCATACATTCTAGATTAAGCCAAGGCGTAATATCCTGAGATTGCCACAAAGGCCCTAAAATGTCTGCTTCCATTTCCAATATGCTATCTTTGTGAAGCAGGGTTTTTCTGCAGTGATGGCAACAAAAATGAGATTATGGAGTAGGCAGGGCATAAGCAACACACTTCGAGTGTCACTGTCTCCCATCACCCCCAGATGGAACAGTCTAGTTTCGGGAAAACAAGATCATGACTCCCACTGGTTCTGCATTTTGGAGAATTGTATAATTAATTCATTACATATGACAGTGTAATAATAATAAAAACAAATGCATGATAAATGCAATGTGCTTGATTCATCCTGTGATCATTCCTCCCCCACCCCCCATTCCATGGAAAAATTATCTTTTACGAAGCCAGTCCCTACTGCCAAAAATGATGGAGACTGCTGCCCAAAAACTATTGAAATTAAGCATAATAATAGTGAATAACAAAAACAATTTGTGATAAATTTATATGAATTTTGAAAGGCTGATATAACTCACTAGAGTATGCTTCTCATCCAGAACAGGGAATAGAAACCTAACAACAATCGCGTAAGCTTGGAAGGGCATCCTTTTCCTTCCAGCTGAGCTTTCATTTGAGATCTCAGCCTTGGCCAACATCTGGATCTGCATTCACAGAGAAACTGTGAGTAATGTGTGTGAAGTTTTGAGCAACTAAGCTCTGTTATGATTTGCTATGTATCAACTAATTGGTAGTACACCAGATAGTAAATGCAATGTAGTATTCTGGATTAGATTTGGGAATAGATAAATATCATTGTTCAAATACCTGGTAAGATATAAATGAATTCTGTTGATCAACAGTTTTGCAACACAGTTAAATTCTTAGTTATCCTGAATATACTATGGTTATGTTAGATGTTAACATTCTAGTTAGCTGAAGAGCATATGAAACTGTACTATCCAAACATCTTTCTGCAATCTAAACTTATTTCAAAACAAAAATGCTTTTAAAAAGTATTATTTTTCTATTGAAATAAGAAAATAAAGATATAAGCAAGAAACCTTTGTTTCCAGAGACAAATAGACCTGTAGGGAGAGAATAGAAAACAGCTTCCCTTATTATCCACCATTCCAAACTCAAGCGTACCTGCTTCAGGAAAACACCACCAACCTCCAGGGACTCTCCTCCTCTTTCTTTTTTGCCATCATACTCGTCATTATCCAGTCATCAGTTCTAGTGTCAGCACTTACCTCTTAAAAGAAAGATGCCTGTCTTTCCATATCCTCAAGAGCCCCATTTTCAGACATCATGTAGCAGTATATCTGCAGGATCCCACTAAAACCTTTTTGAAAGAAATGACTTCCAGACATTAGAAGAAAAAATTGAGAAATTTCTGTGACACGGTACATCATTCCTATGTCTGCTTTCAGGATAGTATTTTCTTGGTACAGGGATTCCTTCTTCAAATGATCAAAATATAACCTTTCAAACATTTGGAAAAAGACTGCTATAATTTAGTTCTCTTCATTCTACAGACTCCATCAGGAATTATTTGGGACCATGTATTCTATTGACACTCACATTGTGTAATTATATTGCCCATTGCCAAGCTTAAAGCTACCTGGTAGCAGGTGAGCAGGGTACAAAATAATGTTTCTAATAACTTGACCTAAGCCAATCCTTTCTTACAAAGACGTGATTATAAATTTTATACAAGTTTTCTGCAGGTGAGTGCTAGTGAGTGATACATATGTTGTGCACAGGTGGAGAAAGCTCAGTAGAAAATAAATCAAAAGAAAAATGGTATACAACATATCCTCAGCTCACCATGTGGTGATCTAAGAGATGCACACGTGCTGGGTGATGACTCTGTGTATGCAGTGGACAAACCAAGACCCCACAGCCAGAGAAATTGTCCTCTTATTCCCCACACAGCTCCCTCCCTGTTCAGAGGCCACAACAGCACTCTGCAGAGTAACAGCAATGTGGCTTTGAGATACCATGATTACAAAGCCTACAAAGTCATTAGTATGTACTGAACTCCCATTGACATCACAAATTACATATAAAATAATATCATAGGCACAGATGACAAAGTGTTGAAGCATGGAAGATGTGATTCCCCATGATATACTAAACCATCAGATTTCACATAGGCTGGCAAAGCCTCCACACTTCTCAAAAATATGCCATTGCAAATAAACCAAATTTTTAGATGAAATCATGAGGCAATTATTCAACACTCTGTCTCCACTCAGTCAGTGGTGGTGAAATGGTACCTATTAACAATTTGGAAATATTTATGAGAGAAGATATGCTAATAGAGCTAAATCTTGGTGAAAAGGAAGTTTTAACTTAGTCTAAGAGCACAGCACTGCCCAGAAGAGGAGTAGATGAGGTAGAAGCAGCATGGATCACGAGAGGGTCTTCACAGTGGATTGAGGTTGGAGAGACTAGAGATGTTGTTTCTCTTTTATGCATGTGTTGTTGATAGTGAATACCTTTCTTTTTTTTTCTTTTGCACTTTTAAAGTACTTTTTATTGTATTTATTTATTTATTTTTATAATCAATATTTTTTATTATGATATTGTTGGGTACAGTATGTTTGTTTTTATCTAATTTGTAAAATGTTGCACCCTGCTGTTGCATAGTGAATACTTTTCTTTTTTAAATTTATTTTTATCTATTTAAAAAATGTTGTACCCTACGTCTTCAAAATAAATAAAGACAAATCTTAAAAAGAAAGTTATTCACTATGCAATAGCACGTGCATAAAAAGTTGGGAATCATGTTTCACTTTCTTATAGGCAGATTTTCTACAAATGTCATGTGTATTTCTTTGCAATGGGTAATTATCTGTTATTATTTGCTATATATTTATTCAATCAATTACTTATATCATATAGACTATCATGTAAAATCATAGATATTTATTTTACTCTATACTAAGAGTACTTTATTTAGTTTGTTGTTCAATTTGTTCCAGTGTTGGCCACTAAAGAGTTGTTTAGTTGGCTTCTATGCCATTTTCAAATACCCACTTGATTGCTTTTTTATTTTGTTTGTTTGGTTGGTTGATTGTGTTGTTTTTTAGCATTTTATTTCTTTCTGGCACAACACAGTGCTCTAGGTTAATTGTGTTGATTTCCTGCCCAAATCTAATATTAGCCATTTTTTGAGGAATCTTGGTAGGTTTTTTAGTGAATGGCATTAGAAGCAAAGATCTAGAGCAGCAAGGGCATTCATTCTTTATAAGATATGTTGATTCTGGGCTTTATCGGCTAACTGAGCATAGACATGTGTGTATAGTAATTCACACTTACCCACACATACGTGTTTGTATGCCCATATATACCTATATGAAGTTACCATTACATGAATTCCCACTAATGTCCCCAGCACCACATGAATCTAATATAGTAAACACAGATCAGTCTCCCTATCATCACTATTTGTATGCAACCTTCTACTCTAACATTGAGAATATTGGTTGCTTTTATGTAACCATTGACTCTCAAAATACATGCATAATGGTTTCAGAATTGTTAATCCATACTCTCATGGGAAACAAGTTTACCTACTAAAGTGCAATGCTTATGGATAACTCCTTTCACCTTTAGACTCAGAATTCCCACTTATTTCTTAAATTACTTAAGTCAATCTCCTTTTCCCCCATTCCTTTTACTAAGGTTTACAAAATTTGTCATACAATTATATTACTTTTGTCTGCATTGATCAGGTAGAATGCTCTACCTACCATAATATTTTTAATTTGCATTGCATTAAGGTTCTATCTTTGTGTTATATAGTTCTATAGGATTTGAAAAATAGTACCACCATGGGCAACATTATAGTATCATGTAGAATAATTTCACTTCCCTAAAAATATTCCCCTAAATTCACTTATTCAACCTTCCTATCTTTAGTCCTTAGGAACCTTTGTTCTTTGTCCTATTACCACAATTTCTACTTTTCCATATTGTCATATAAATAGAATTACTCAATATGTACTCTTTTCAAACTGGCTTCTCTAATTTAAGAATATGCCTTTGACCAGGCTTGGTGGCTCAGCCTGTAATCCCACCACTTTGGGAGGCTGAGGCGAGTGGATTGTCTGAGCCTGCGGGTTCAAGACCAGCCTGAGCAACTTGGCAAGACCTCTTCTCTACAATAAATCAATAATTATCTGGGCATGGTAGTGCACACCTGTAGTTCCGGCTACGTGGAAGGCTGAGGTGGAAGGATCACCAGAGCCCTGCTGGTCGATGGTGGCGTGGCCGTGAGAGTGCCATTGTACTCCAGCCTGGGCCACAGAATGAGACTCCAACTCAAAAAAAAGTATGCCTTTAAGATTTGTGAGGTGTCTCTCTTGATGGTTTAGATCGCATTTTACTAAGGACTAAAGATGTTGAGCATATTTTTATGTGCTTATTGGACATTTGAATAGCTTATCTAGAGAAATGTTTATTCACACAATTTACCCACTTTTAATAAGGGTATTTTCCTTTTCATTTTGAGCAGTGTGTTTTATACCTTCTGACAATAGTCCCATGTCAACTATATGATGTGCAGCCGTTTCTTCCATTCTATGGATTGTTTGAATTGTGCACTTTGAATCACACTCTTAATTCTGAAGAAGTACAATTAATCTATTTTTCTTCTGTCACTTGTATTTTGGTGTCATGTCTTAGAATACATTGTTTCATTTAAGGCCGGATGATTTATTCCTGTGTTCTATTCCATGGGATTTGTAGTTGTACTTGTTATATCTGTATCTATAGTCTATTCTGAATATATAGTATGAGGGAGGATTCATCTTGCATATGGGACTTGCATGTCCCAGCAGCATTTGTTATAAATGTGTTTTTCCATATTGAATTATCTTGGTAACCTTGTAAAACCAGTTTATCCTAATTATAAAAATTAATTTTGAATACTCTCTTTCATTGAGTTATATATTGACTCTTTTTTCTTTTTTTTTTTTTTTTTGAGTTGGAGTCTCACTCTGTTGCCCAGACTGGAGTGCAGTGGCCACTCCCGGCCACCGCAGCCTCGACCTGCTGGGCTTGGCGATCGTTCCGCCTCAGCCTTCCAAGTAGCTGGAATTACAGGCATGCGCTACCACGCCCGGCTAATTTTTGATTTTATTGTAGAGATGAGGTCTCACCAAGTTGCCCAGGCGAGTCTCGAACCTGCAGACTCAGGCAATCCACTTACCTCAGCCTCCCAAGGTGCAGGATTACAGGCTGAGCCACCGAGTCCAGCTTATATATTGAATCTTATACCGGTACCACACATCTTGATTCTTATACCAGTACCAAACGTATTGATTCAGCTATTCTGGAGCACTTGCATTTCCATATGAATTGTATAATAAGCTTGCCAATTACTTAAAAAAATAGCAAGTATATGTAAGCTAAGATCTTCATGGTTTGTATTGATTTTTTAGATAAATATGGAAAGTATTGGCATATTAAGCTTTCTGATCAACAACAATTTAATGTTTTTACACTTATTTAGTATTTCTTTAATGTCTTTAACATATTTTGCATTGTTTTTTAACGTATTTGTTTTCAGGGCATGTATCTTACACTTTTTGTGTTGGATTTCTTTCTTAATTTATTTCCTATTTGATGTTATTTTAAATTGAACTGTTTCTTAAGTTTAATTTTTAGATTCATTGCAATTACATAGGAATAGAGTTTATTTTTTAATTGACCATGTATACTGCAAGATTACTGAACTTTTGGCTCTAATACTATTTTAGTGGATTTCACAGGATTTTCTGTATAGTCATGAGCATATCACTTGCAATTTTATATGGTTTAATTTCTTCTTCTTCAGTCGTATATCATATATTTCTCTTTTTAGACTAACTCCATGGGCTACAACCTCTAGTACAACATTTAATAGAAATGACAAGAATGAACATCCTTATCGTATTTCTAATTATACAGAAATTACTGCGGCTTTACTGATAACATGTGTTATGCAAGTTTTTCACAGACATCCTTTTTTGGTGAAGAACATGCCCTTCTGTACATAATTTGTACCATGTTTTTACCATAAGTGTGTTTTAGATGTTTAAAATACTTGTTCTGCATCTTTTTGGGTAATCATGCAGTTTTTATTATTTATTCTATTAATATATTATATTACATTAATTACATTTATATGTTTTACCAAACTTGTATGTCTGAGATAAATACCTTGGTCACAGTGTAAAATTCTTTTTATCTGTTGCTTTGAAATTATTTTCTTGAGTATTTTTGCTTCTGTATTCATAACACATATTGATCTATAATTTTCACTTCTTGAACTGACTTCATCTAGTTGTGTATTCATAGTAAACTGGCCTCATAGAATTCATTGGTCAGTGATTTCTTCTTTTCTTCTTGAAAATAGAGTTAATGAAGAATTGTCATTCATTACTTAAATTTTTGTAAGAATTCAGCAGTGAAGTCATCTCAACTAGGGAAGTAATTGATTCCTAGCAACAATGGCATGCGCTTAAAAAGAGAGCCTTTGCCAGCTGAGCCTTCAGTTGGGACCTCAGTGTTGGCCATCATCCATCTGAATTCTTGACCTGGAGAAACTGTGAGTAATTTATGTGTGAAATTTGTCATGCAGCAATAACAAAGTAATACACTCAACAGTAAATGTAATATCTTATCCTGGATTAGATCCCAGAACTGGAAAAAAACAATTAACAGTTTTTAAAAATGGTTAAGTATGAAGAAATTCTGTACTTTGGTAACTAGTTCTGTACCACTGTTAATTTCTGAACTTAATAAATACACTATGGCTATATAGGATGGTAATACAAAATTCTTATAAGTATGATAGTTCAGGCCACCTTCTGTTTCCTGTTTACGAAGAAGTAGATGTAACTCTATGGACACAAGGTTATTGCCAGGTGAAGGTAAGTGAATGATTTGCAGGTATCAGGGACTGATGGAGAAAGCCAGGTAAAATAAAATGAAAGAACAAGCAGTATACAACATTTCCCTAACTCTCCATGCACACAGGCTGTATTACTTTGCATATTAAACAAAGATCCCAAAGCAAGCAGAACTGTTCACTCATTCCCCACACAGTTCCCTGCTCACACAACATAGGCCTTGACATCCAAAAAGTGAAGATTATCATTTTTATGGTCTGTAATCATGGGTATATACTGACAGTGAGTGGGCCCTCATACTGGCAAATCAAAATCAATGAGTTATGAGAGCTTAGACTTCAAAAGAAGACAGACAATGGATACAAAACTGTGCTAACATGATCTCATAGGCATAGATGACATCATGATGTGCAGTGTGTCCTCAAACAAACTCTCTGACAGCATGGAAGATATGATTTCCCACAATATACTAAACAACCAGACTTCATAAAACTGGCCTGGACACTACAATTCTCAAAAAGCTATTATATCAAATAAACCAAATTGTTAGACCACATCACTAAGCAAGTATCCAACTCTCTTGCTACTAATAAAAAGTCAATATATCTTATGTTACATGATCAAGAAAAAGAGAAATAAAAGTCACAATATTTGTTTAATATGTGTATAGATACACACAATAGTATTCTGGCCAAAATTAGGAAGAAACACTAATGACAATTACAGTCCTCTCATTTCTACAACCAAAAAGTTTATAAAGTAAAAAAAAGTTGCACTAAGTTTTTGTAATTGAATAAAGAAAAATGTTGTATGTTTATTGTATCCAAACTTTATTTACAGTGTTTATAAAGTTGTATTTGTAGTATACAATAATGTCCTATCCTTTAGCATTCACTTACTGACTCACCAAGACCAGCTACCAGTTGTGCAAGCTCCATTTATGGTAAACATCCTATACAGGTGTATTATTTTTATCTTTTATACTGTATCTGTACCGTATCTTTTCTACGTTGAAAGATGGTTCAGATGCACAAATACTGACCCTTGTGGTACAGCTGCCTACAGTTTTCAGTTCAGTTACATGCTGTCCAGGTTTGTAGCCTAGGATCAATGTGCTACATCATACAACCTAGGTGTGTAGTAGCCTATAATGCCTAGGGCAGTGTAAGTACAGTGTAAGTGTTCTCACAATGACAAAAAAACACATAACACTACATTTCCCAGAACATATCCCCATTGTTAATCAATGCATGAATGTACTTGTATCAGCAACAATAAAAAAAATTGCAAGGTTTCTGCCTCCCCCTACAATGCTATGTTTTGATTTAAAGTTTACTGTGTGATATCTTCTATTTTTACAGGCGAGATGAAACATCAGAAGCAGCTGAGGGACCAAGAAGTGGGTCTTTTAAGGATGAGGTCATATTTTCTGTTGTTGTTGTTGTTGCTTAAATGTCATTCATGTCTGTGCTCAAACACTTTCAAAATTTGGAGCAATTAAAATTTTGATTTTTGATTCAGGGATACACAACACGTATGTGTAGAGTGAGTTCAGAATTAGTAATTTATATTTCCATGGGAAATAACTTTACCAATTAAAATACTGTGCTTATGTATAAAACCTTTTGCCTTTAGATTCAGAATCTTTGCTTTTTTTTCTAAGTTACTTAGGTCAGTCCATCATCTTCAACTCCCCTTGGTGAGATTATTTCATACATTATTTCATACATTTGTTAACAGTAATATATTTTTATCTGCATTTCTTCCTAGGAGCTCCATACCTACTGAATAAGGTTGCAAATTTGCATACTTATAGGTTCACTCTTTATGTAATAAAATACTGTAGGATTTTAAACATAGTGTCATATATTCACATTTACAGTACCAAGCAGAATAATTTCACTGCCCAAAAGAAATCCCCTGTACTTGACATATTCAAACTTCCTCTCTCTTAAGCCCTAATAGTAACTAAACTTTAAGGTCTCTCTATACTTTTTCATTTTCCACATTATCAAATAAGTAGAATTACACAGTATTTTGCCTTTTCAACTTGCTTTTTACACTTACTGAAATGCATTTTAAGTTTGTGTAGCAGCTCTCATAGCTGTTTAGATTTGCATTTCCCTAACGAAAAGGAGCATTAAGTTTATTGTACATAAATATTGCTTCTTTGGAGAAATGACTATTCAAATAATTTGCTATTTTTGATTGAGACATTTGTCTTTTAATGTTTGAGTTGTAAGATACTTTTGTATATTCTAGATAGGAGATGCTTATCAGCTATATGACTTGCAATTATTTTCTCCCATTTTTGAGTGTTTGTTTCCTTTGATAGTGTACTTTGAATCAAAATATTTTAATTCTGGTGAGGTTCAATGAGTCTATATTTTTTCTTTTCTTACTTGTGCTTGCCCTTTCATATCTTGGAAACCACTGTTGAACCTAAAGCTATATTCTACATTCTCTTCTATGGGTTGGGCCTATTTAGTTATTATATTTTGGTGCATCATAATTTGGATCATTTGTGTACAAGGAGTTAAAAAGTAGTTCAACTAAGATGTGGATATCCACTTGTTCCAGTAACATTTGTTGAAAAAAGAAATGTTTTTCCTATTGAATTGTCTTGGCACCCTGGTGAAATCACTTGATTGTAAATGTAAGGGTTGATTTTTTTTGACATTTATTTCATTGATCCACATACCTTTTCTTACACTAGTACTACAAATATTGATCATGTTTTTTATTATTTATTCTATTAGTATAGTGCAAGACACTGATTGTTTTGGTGTGTTGATTCAGTTTTGCATTCCTGAGATAAATATTCTTTGTTATGCTATATAATAATTTTATATGTTGCTAATTTGTTGTGCTAATATATCCTTAAGGATTTTTGCCTTTGTATTCATAAAATATTTAATTTTAAATTTTTCTTTCTTGAAATGTTCCTGTTGAGTTGTCGAATCAGGGTAAACCTACTCATAGTATATATTGTAGAGTGACCTCTTCTCCGTTGTTATTGTTATTACTGTTGTTGGTTGTTTTTGACAGAATTTGTAATAGATTGTCATTCACTCTTTAAAGGTTTGGAATAATTCACCAGTGAAGTCATCTTGATATGGGCAGGGAACTAGATCCTAGCAACAATCACATGAGCTTGGAAAGAGATCCGTCCCCAGCTGAACCTCCAGCTGAGAACTTGGCCTCGGCCTTCATCTATTTCTGGATTCCTGACCCAGAGAAACTGTGAGTAATGTGTCTGTAGTTTTGAGACTTTAAGCTATGCGGTAATTAGTTATGCAGTAATAAATAACATAATACACTGCTCAATAAATGTAATATGGTCTCCTGAACTAGATTCTGGAACAAAAACATGGCATTACTAGAAAACCTGGAAAAATATGAAGAAAGTCTATAGTTCAGTTGATAGTTTTATGCCACTGTCAGTTTCTTAGTTTTCACACATAACGTGTGGTTATATAGCATGTTCATTGACATTCTTGCGAGCTGAAGGGCATATGGAACGTTCTACACAATTTGTGCATCTTTCTGTAAATAAAATATTACTTCAATATAAATAAAGTATTTTAAAGTATTAATATGGTAAAAGAAAACAAAAAAAGACATAGCAAAAAAAAAAAAAAACCCTTGTTCTCAGGAAATGAACATATATGTAAGGAGAGAACAGAAAAGCAGCTTTCCTTATCTACCTAACGTTTGAAACACAGGTGTAACTGCTTCAGTAGGACAACAACTATCACCAGAGACTCTCGTCTGTTTTCATACTCACCATTATACTCTTCACTACCTAGTAAGGAATTTGAGTTTTAGTAAACTACTTCTTCAAATATAGTTAGTTACCTGTGCCTCTCATATTCCAAAAAACCTCATTTTCAGACATTGTTTAGTAGTGTATCTGTAGGATCCCACTTAAGCCTATTGGGAAGACACAACTTCTGGACATTAAAAGCTAACATTAAAAAAGGTCAGCGACATGGGACATGACATACCATACCTCGACATACCATATTTCAACATGCACATACCTCTACATACCAGAATTATAATAATCTCACACAATTTTGAACTAATAACACATATAGATATAAGTTAAAGAAAGATAAACATCCTTCCATATTTGGCAATGCTTCTTATAGGATTCTAATATATTAAATAACATGTCTCTCTTGAGCTTCAGGAAAAAGATCAGAAAGACTAAATTTAGAACTTAAATATTTGAAATTAGGAGATATGTCAGATATCAAACGTTTTAAAATATTCAGTATCACAAAATTGGATTGCAGGTCACTGTAAAATATTCATCCATTTAGCTAAAATAATAAATTAAAATTTTTTTTAGAGTAAAATCATTTATTCTCTGATACAGAGCGACTCAGTTTCTCAAGTAATAAGACTTAAAGAAGATGACATGAGCCCAACAAATGTGTCGCTCTCTCTCCATTTTTCTTTTTCCAGTAGTTTACACCAATAAGTGAACAAAAATATGTTATTTTCTCTTATTTATATTATATAAAGTTTTTTTTTCAAAAGAAAAAACTTTACCTTTGTATAGTGGCTTAATATTAAAGCTGATTTCAATATTCTTAAAAGCAAATCCATTACCATAAGGTAAGATTTTTATAAACTTCTTATATATGAAGTTTCTAATTTTCTATTAAATAACAGATCAATGTTCTAAGAGAACCCTGCTATTCTGACATAGGGGTTCAGACACTGGCCTAGCATCAGTGAGCTTCTGATATTCATGTTTAATTTGTGGACAAACTCTGAATTAATTTTATTTCCCAAGGTTGGCCCTTCCAGCCTCACATGGCTACCTCTTCTAGGATAGTTTCTGGGCCTACATGGACAGAATAACTTTAATTTCTGGCCCTGTGGCTAATAAAGGCAATTCATTTCAGTTGTCACTTTTGCCTGGGTTTGAAGATCAGGCATGACTGGTGTTCTTTAGTAGGAGTTGCTGCCTTTTCCAGACCCAGGAGATAAAGTCCTGAAACTCAACAGCACAAGGATTAGTTAATAGGATATTTATCAAAGATGTAAAAAGGCTCAGAACAGTATACCAAAACAGAATCACAGATCATTATAAAATAATAGTTCTTCATTTAGTCAAAGTGGTAATCAAAATATTTTTAAGGCAATACAGAAAGCTACATAAATATAAAAACATAATTTCTTGAAACTCTCAGTGTTCTTTTATTTTTTCATTATTCAATATTTTTTATTATGATATTGTGGGGTACAGTTAAGGGTTAGGTATACAAATATGCTTCGTTCAGGCACCCTTGTTGATAAGAAGTGTCTCCCCATCACCAGACAGATATTGACTACCATTAATCCCATCACCCTACCCCTCCCCCACCCATAGTTTCCCACCACTGTCAGTCATTTTTTTGTGGTAATACGTTGGGTGATCAAGGTCTACTATATGAGTGAGAACATGTGATACTCAGATCTTTGTTTCTGTGAGAGGTCACTCAGTATTATAGACTCTAGTTCCATCCAGGTTGCTGTGAAATTCATGATTTTGTTCTTTTTTATGGCTGCATAGTATT